>CAOJBJ012543963.1:0-12206 GCA_948291685.1 Euphorbia celastroides
TGTTTTACCCTAGGAAATAATCTGATAAACTGGAAATCTTGCTTACAGCATGTGGTTGCCTTATCAACCACAGAAGCTGAATATATTGCTTTAACAGAAGCAATTAAAGAGGCATTGTGGTTGAAAGGTATCCTGTCAGAACTAGAAATAAAACAGGACAATGTCACTATAAATTGTGACTCTCAATCAGCTAATCATCTCTGAAAAAATGCTGCTTATCATGAAAGAACAAAACATATAGATATCAAGTTGCATTTTGTGAGAGATGTTGTTAATTCTGGTGTTATATCTGTTTCAAAGATACATACATCAGTTAATCCTGCTGATATTCTTATTAAAGTGGTTCCTGTTTGAAAATTTTAGGTTTCACTTGACAAACTAGTTGTGGTGCAGTTTGATTTCAAGTCAAACAGTGCCCCTAGTTTAGGGAACAAGTAATCTCAACCCTTGGCAAAGGGTTTGGGATCAGTTTGGAAGGCTTGTTAGTCTGGAGGGTCTTGGACAAGGTGGAGAATGTTGCAGGATTATGCCCAAGAACCCGGATTTGACCCGTTGAACCAGCAAGTAAACCCGGTTTTAAACGACATCGTTTTGTTTTTTAGCCGAAGTATATAAACAGATTTTCCTTCTCTGCTAGGGTTACGAAACAGATTTTCTCCTTTGCCGTTTTCTTCCATTTGCGATTTCTTCTGCGTGCTTCGATTTTTCTCTCAATCACGTTTTCTTTGGAGGTTTTGGTCTTCCAGTTTTGATCTGAGGCTGCTCTTTGAAGTTTCAGTGTAGATTCGTTTTTCGGTAAAGCTATTTGTATCTGTTTTGTCTTCTGTTTCATTTACTGTTGATTTCTAGGGTTTTTCGCTTGCAATTGGTTCTGTTGTATGTTATTTCTGAGGATACTTGAACTGTCTTTTAACTTTTCGGCCATCTTTGCTTTTCCGGCCACCGATTAATAAAAGCTACCAACTGATCTCTTTCGCCGACAGATGTAGAACGACGGTTTATTCAATCGAACAATACCTGAGGAACTGGCTAAAAATCTGTGTGTTGTTTGATTTAGTTTTGCAGTTATCTTTGATTTGCAAAATAATTCGTATAACATTTGTGAATCTGCCAAATATAAACAAGAACTTTGAGAATAAGTAATATAACTACTACACCCTTTACTACTAATCACGATTTAGTGGACTTGCTAGGTCCATTGGGCATCAACAACACTATACCAATATCAATATTCAAATTTTGGCAAAAAAATCGGGTTTCTTTTAGTGCATACATAAAGAAACAACAATTTTTACTTTTACAATAATGTCTTTCGTCATGATGTTGTCATGGATGCTTTATAATTTTTTTTTTTGATGCAATGCTTTATAATTTTTTTATCACGTCTACAATGAGCTAAACATAAGTCATAAGTAACGTATATTATATTCTAAAGTTTAACCAATCTCTCATTTGAGGTGAGACATAATCTCTTATTCTCTTTTTTTGGACGCTTTATAATCGAACAGGACTATGTATGAAGATTGGCAAAGGATTATTGTCGTTTTTATATGTTTGCCATGCAATCGTATTACTACCTCGAGCATTGTCCCCAATTAAAATGGATGTATTATTAATATTCGAAACAATAATTGGATATAATAATAACAGTTAAAATTTGATTTTTTTTATTGCAGAATGAACTGCAAAGAGGCGCTTAGTTAGTTGAAGCAGAACAATTACGATTAGGTGGTGCTAGAAACGTATGCTCTTAATTTGACCAATGCAGTTAATAATAATGGTTCTTTTGATGCAGCTTTTATTGAACTTATTCTTAGCAATTGTAGAAATCTTACGAAGCAATTTTCTAGTATCTGATTAGTTTATGTTAGTAGGTCTGTGAACCATGCTGCTCATTTGTTAGCGAAAGCGATCAATTCTTTGATAGGCAGAGAGATTTCGTTCAATTCATATCCACCTTTTATTAGAGTTATAATTGATTCTGATATTTATTAATTGACTACTCTTTTCATTAAAAAAACAGATAAAATTTGATTAAAATGTTGTTCTATATTAGAAATTGAATATCGGGGAGGTTATAATATTTGTATTAAAGATTTTGTGAAGATTTTGGACGGCTGCAACTTGGCATGAGACATTGAATTTAGTTTCAATGCTAATTAAATATATTCCCCTTATCGTATAAATTAATTTGCTTTCCTCTTTTAAATATCCAGAAGCCTAAAAATATATAATGTGCATACGATTTTATGTCATCTTAATTATGTTCCCCCAGGTAGTGTTCGTTTGACCCTATGTAATGATGGTACGCTTTTTTTATTTTTAAAAGTTGATCTCCATCTCTGTAATTTTAAAAACATGTGTCGATTCCTCTCTTATAATTTATAAAATGGATTAATTTTTTCATTTTAATTTATAAAAATATACTAATTTTCTTCTTATACACTACGTGTCCATTTCAGATTAACTTAACTTTTCAAATATGTAATTTTTGCTATTAAACTAAGAGTTACCATGTGGAATACCAAAGTTTGAATGGATATTAGACAAATTTAAGAAGGTGAGAGTATCTTATGAAAGCAAAAAAGGCAAGCTACTGTAAAAAGATAAGTTTAGAAGAGTTTAAAATATAATTGGTTATTTCTCACAAAATTTCAAGTATTTAGCATTTAATTGAATTTTGTGACAATTCCATTTATTGGAATCTAAATCATAACTCATAAGGCTTTGAAGAAACTGTAACAAAAAAAAAAAAAAATTGAACTCACACCACATTCTCTTGATTTAGAAATTATATAGCTTTACTCTTTATAACTTTTTTTATAAGAAAGGAAATATTGTAAGCTTTAAAACTATTATAAATACCTTAATTAATAAGAAAAAACTATTGTGAGTTGAAGCATATATAATTATTGGTCAAATAATAAATTCAATACTTAACTTTGGTTAACACTTAGTCTCTTGTAATGTAGCAAAGTCTCAGCTTGATATTGAAGTTTTGATCTTAAATATCACTGGCACAAATCCACTTTTGGATAAAATTTCCTTTAATATTATTGTAAAAATTATTGAGGAAACTTTTTTAAAAAATTCACTCGTATAATGTTAATATTTAACCAACTCCGAATCATAGTGTAAATTCAGCACCTTGTTTTAGATTATTTGAAGGTATACTTCTACTAGTCTAATATGTTTATCATTTGGTTCTAAACAAATTTTATCCTATAGTTTTATTCTGATTTAAGTTTGTGGATTACGAATTTGAATAAATATAATAAATGAGATAATAAAGTTTTTTAGGCAGCCATAACCAGGGTAACTTATCATAAAATATAGTAATAATTAATTGCGATATAGTACAATTTGGATAGAGTTGATGAGTTATTGGTCAAATATTCAAAGGGAAGGCCACGTGGGACATTTATTATTATTTGGAAGAGTTCTCAGAAGTAGAGGCGGCTGGTCCTCTGTTTTCAGACTTATTTTACCATGCTGGCTACCATATAATAATTTTTTCAGAAAAAATTCTAACAATTAATACTTTAATCTTAGAATATTACGCTTGCATTACGCAATTAAATCTCACAATTAATAACTAATAATATCACAAACTCAACCGCATCTTTTATCTAATATCAATTACTGGAACCTCACATTATAGTATTTATATTTTATACAGTCTATATTTGTATCTCATACAAGTATTTTGAATAGTATTACCCTGTCGTCTTTTCTATTAGTTTGAAAAAAATTGTACAAAGGTCCATATATTAGATTAAAAGGATTCATTTTCCTTTTGTGTGATAGGAATCTATTAACCTCTAAAAATCACAAATTCAATTTTTATCATCAGGCTAATATTTTGTCACACGTTATAGAAACTAATTCAAGACATAAAGTTCTTTTAAGTTGCGGTTTAACTCATAGTATATACTAGACGAGCAAACGATCAAAATAGTCTAAGTTAAAATGCTCCAACTAAATCTTATCCTAGTCACTAGCATGAGAGAAAATTAAAGTATTAAACCATCATTTGTTAAAACTTTGTAACTAGACCCCATGACAAAGGCAGGGGCGAAGCTAAGGGTTGGGCACATGGGGCAAGTGCCCCACCGAGTACCTTGCTGCTACCGCAAAATTTATATATAAGTAACTCAATTTTATAATTTTACTATATATTACATAAGTTTCATATTGTATCAATAAATTTGTTAGTGATCTAATGGTTATGTAAGGAGAGAGAGGTTGCGGGTTCTATTCCCACGTTTTATATTTTTTTCATATTACTTTCCTTCTCCTCAATTAACTCCTTCTTACTTATTTATTTTTTTAGTAACCTTCAATTTTTTTGTTTGTTTTTAGATATTGCTTGTTAAATAAATAATAATGTAATTATTTTCTTTAATCATTTATTTTACTATAAAATAACTATTATTTTGAAAAACAAGTATCTTGTAAAGTTACCCCGTTATATCGTATGTGCAATTGTGCCCCACCGAAATTGAAATCTTGGCTCTGCCATTGGACAAGGGGGTGGAGTGTGGTTGCTACCACACTTCAAGTCCCAAACGCTTAGGATTTCAATTTCGGTGGGACAAAATTGCACATATAATATAAGGTACTTAATCTTTAAAGTAATATGTACTTTATATTAAAATAAATAATTAAAAAAATAATTACGTTATTATTTATTTAACAATCAATTTATAGAAACAAAGAAATTAATAAAAAGTTAATAAAAAATAATAAGTAAAAAAGAGCTAATTGAAGAGAATGAAAATAATATGAAAAATGCATAATATAGGAATGAAACCCGCAACCTATAGACCAATTCCTTCCTTACATAACCATTAGAGCACTAAAATATTTATTGATATAATATGAAACTCATATTATAAATATATAGTAATTTTTTTTTTTGAATAATTAGTAAATCTTTGAAGAGGTTGAGTTTCGAATCAAAGATCTTCCACCAACACATTGGAAGGTCTACCATTAATATATAGTAAAATTAAATAATTGAGTTACTTATACATATAAATTTTCAAGTGGTCGAGAAGTGTTTAGTTGAGGTACTTGTCCCACCCGTAGCTCCGCCCTTAACGCATATTATTATCTTATGCCAGGTTGTTTGAAAGTATGAAAATCAGATTATTGACTGGAGTATTCCACAATTCTACCTGAACTGTGGCCTCTATCTCCATTTGTGTGTAACTTAAATCAATAGTTGTTTATAAAAGTCTATTCAAAATAAAAAAATTTAAACAAAAGTTATAAAGTAAGAGGCTATTCACACAATATTGTTATTTATGTAGTTGTATCTTGTAAGTAGAAAATCTGTAGTCAAAATTTCCGAACATAAGACTAATAATTATGGGGAAATTATAGAATGCTCCGGTGCAAAATTGAATTTTGCACTCAAGAGTAATTTCACACGTGCAAGGGGTGTTTGGCACGCTTGGCTTGTCTTTTTCAACTACCCCACTTACTCACAACCATCCATTTACTCTTTGGGTGCAAAATTCATTTTTGCTCCGGGAACATTCTATAACTTCCCATAATCATGCAGTAATGCTATACAATATTATATAGACTGCTCTCAGATCTGATAATTTCCGGGATCTCGTTCAGCAGCTCACCGGAGCCGCCTCCGCCGGAGGTTCCTCCGATGGGTCCCTTCCCCAGCCAAACCTCCGGCTCCACCAGGCGGCTCCTCCGGCAGCTTTGATTAGCAGTTCGCCGGTGAAAAATCCGTTTTAAGCTTTATATCAGGAGATGATGGCCAATACGCCGGAAAAGAGGAGTGCCGGATTTCTAGATATGAATCTCATGTCTCCTTCTTCTTGGTGCTCTTTTCCTCTTCTCAGTCCTGCAACTCTGTCTACCTTTGACCTAAGCGCCGTTCATTAATTAGTTATTGTGTATCGTTGTAATTAATATATAGTAATCGTGATTATTGGTTAATTAAGCAGCTTGGTTGTTTTCTTGCTGGATTCAACCTTCTTTGCTTGTGCTTTATAGTCATTGATGAAGCGGAAGCAATTAGTAGCATTGACGCAGTGGCGATACTATTTGTTGTGATAAATTTATGGACGTTGTTGTTATAAATAACGGTATATATTTACCAATTATATTTAATTTTATTGTTATATGTACACCTATATGGTAACAATTTGTTAAATCTGATATTTCATATGATAAATGTTGTTTTGTATTGCATGAGAAATTACTTTGGAGACCTAATAATATATGCATGTGATTTACATTTGATCCATGATATTCTTTCAATTAATTAACCCTTTTAATGCGTGCGCTATTTATGCAATCTGCTCCCTCTTTTTAGACGATGTATTATAAAGTTTATTTTAACGTTGTTATGCATAATTTGTACAATAATTACCAGAAAGAAAGTAGATTGTATAGTGCACGAATCAAATAAGTAGCGTATATACTATATGTAATTCAAATGCAGCACTTACTATATGAAACACCCAAATAACTTCTTTTGCCAAGTTAAAACTAGTGAAGAAGATAAGATTAAGAGATGAATTTGTACCAATAAATATTTGTATTAATTGTGAAAATGAGGGTGTCATAAATTGATGAATTTTTTTTCAAATGTGTCTCATAATGAACTTACATTAATATTTAAAGGAAACTATTATCCTTTTTCACCTGAGTGTGGACTCGAACTTGCAGTCTCTAGATTATAGATTTAGGTGTCAAAAACTGATGAATAATAAGTCAAAATGCAAAGTTATTTTCATGCCTCAACCCACTATATAAAAACTTTTGAATTGTTCCATTTGACCAAATGTAGAAATTCAACTCTGAAAATTTCGATTTGACCAAAGTAAAATATGAACTTATTTGGAAAAAATAACATATTTAAAAGCCAAAACACGTGCGGAGATTTTTGTTAAGCTGCAAATGTTTCGGGCATTTTCCCTTGTAGAGGACTTCTTTCTTTATTTTCTACGACTGTTGTATTCTTTCGAGTTTATACATTAGTTTTGATATGTGATCATAATCATGTTTTCTTACCAAGATCAAAGTATTTTGGTAGGGCAAATAATAGCAATGTGATCTAATCAAGATGTGAGATATAATTATGGGAGACCTTGCATAAAAAAATATGTAATATTAACAATTAGCAAATACGAGGTGCACTTCTTGTAGATTGAACTTTAATATATGTCAATTAATTTTATATTAAATAAGTTCATGTACAAACTTGATTGTCGATCACAACTCTCTTAAAAATAGAAGTCTAGGTTAGTCATACAATCCTGCAATGGCGGAGGGAAGGGGAGAGAGGGAGGGGAAGTGTCCCCCGGCCGCCGGAAAATTTAGTATTCCGGCAGCTTTTCCCTTCCCTCAAACACAAGAAACTCGCTCTTTTAAGGTAAATTCGATTTTCTTATATAAATGTGCTTCTCCGGAGTTCCAATCCTGGATCCGCCACTGCAATCCTAAACAACGCTATCAAATACCTTCCACCACAAATATAATATTCAATCAAAGTGGGACTCTAAAACTTTTTTTAAACCATGCTCCTTTTTCTTAGTGAGCCCGAAGAATATTTATAGTTATTGCCATGTAATCACCATCCACATCAAGGACATGGTGTACATAAGGGAAATTTTTATATGGTACCCGATCCTTAAGAGTACCCAAACATCCAGTGGCTTCCATCAATTGAGGGCCCATGCTTCTTTTATTTTTTATTAAGTTAATATTATCCAAAAAAAAATGGGAGTCATTGGATATTTGGGTACTCTTAAAGACCCGGTACCGTATATAAATTTACGTACATGAGAAGAAAACTAGATCATTGCTAAATTGTGTTTTTTTTTAATATATACATATCATCCTTTCAAATTTCATGTGTGATAGACTTTATCCAATTTTTTTTGAAGTTTTTCAATACGGGACATTTCTCTTTTTCATCACTAAAATGCAACCCATAATATGTAATTCGATTGAAAGCACATACTAAGTATATGAGAGAAAACCAAGTTATAATTCTACTTAATATATATACAACAAGGAATGAAGATTTTTAATAGTGACCAGTACACAACTTAAGTACCTCAAAATAGACCCAAAAAAGGGATTTTAAATATGCCTTAAAAGTGGCTAGAAATGCATTTCAAATTTCAAACCCAAGCCCAAAAAATGATAACAAGGCTTAGGATGTCCAAATTAATGAAAGCCCAAAACTAGAGGCCGAAGACTGAATTTTTGTGTTAACACTCTTTTGAGTACATTAAATTTACTTACGTTTCACTTGAGATACATCCATATCTATAACATTAACAAACACACATCGTGTATCTCAGGATGAAAATCTTTGGCATGAAGTTATACCTGCTTATTACTTCACTAACATAGTATAGAAACTCGAATTTTAACGTATATGTGCACTAATCAGTTCGGTTGATTTTGGAAAATCTCAAATTCTAAATATTATCACAGATAGATGCAAAATAAGAAAGTATAAAAGTAGTGTTTTGAGAAAAAAGAGGTTATAAGGTTTTTTTTTTTATAAGTTTTCATTAATATTAATTGAGTAAAATTTTATAGGTTATAAGATTATTAGCCTTTTATCTCAAAATAACAAGAAACTAGAAAAAGTGGTAGAATCTTTCCAACTTTTTTTTTCAATCTTGGAAAATATATGGGAATAGACAACATTCAGCTATATTCTATTCTACTTATTATTATAATTAATCTATAAACTAAATTTGTATATAGTAGTATATAGGCTACTTTCAAGTATCAAAGACGGCTTGGCTAATTGTCCCGTCCCATAACCTATTTGTTGGATTCTAAACTGCTTAATCATTTTAATAATATTGTTCCATATAAGAATAAAAAGTTCATGATGTCCCCAAACCTTGAATAAGCAGTGCATATTGAACTTGTTAGTTTCTGATTTAAAACTAATCAAATGTTGTTTTTTAAATCTAAATTTTGTTACGAGAAAATGGTGAGAAGATCAGAAAGAAACATGTTAGAAAAATAATATCAAGTTGAGATTAAAACATTAAAACTTTAAGTTTATAATGAAAAGCATTAAGCCATCAGCTAACTATTTTGTTATATAATAATCCCTCTCGAAACCTCATAAAACATTTGAGGGGTCCATCAATTTCTTCGAACAAGAATCGTAATATACATCTATTAATTTCTTCGAACAAGAATCGAAACATCAGTTGCTCTGCATTTAGTTCCTTTATTGTACAATTAATTAGGCACTTAGGAAATGTAGTCAGTGAACAAAAGAACTTAAAAGAAGGTATCGACAAACTGAATTTACCAGTTTAATTGAAGGGGATGAAAGGTAGGTTGATTATTAAAGCATATGGGGCTTTTAATGTCACCGATAGAACTTAACCCAGAAAAAAGTTAAAATATTATCTACATGAAGATCTAGAAAATAACATCTGTTTTTAACTTTTGTATACCGATTTTATACCAAAATTAAACATTGGTATACCAAATGTAAAAATTATACCAAACGTAAACATTGGTAAATCAAACATAAAAATTGGTATATTGGTTTTATATCAAATGTAAAAATTGGTATATCGATTGTACACCAAACTTAAAAATTGGTGTGCCAAACATAAAAATTGATATATCAATTTTTGTTTTTGCATGCTAGTTTAAATGTTGAAAATGAATTTAAAAATATATCAATATGAATTTTGTTTTAAATATAAAAATGTAGCGAACAAAATATTATAAAGAATCTCGTTAGAAAAGTTAACAGTTTGAGAGAGATATAGTCGTTTAAATCATAGAATCCAAATTACTTAGGAGAAAAATAGTGAAAACTACTTCCTTTTTCGTGTATTTAAAAAAAATTATATATATCTAAATTACAGTTACTTAGTATAACATCCGCTACAATTACCTGAAAACCCAATATCATACATTGTCTGCCGTGAAATAATAGAAAAGTCCAACATTAACTTTTATATTATTCAGACATTCGACGCTTGGTCTTGAGGTTGCCATAACACATTTACTCTACATGCTAAATTTACCATCAATAAATGGAGTTTGCAAAATATGAATTTTAATTTGTAGTCTTATCATAACTTTTATATTATTTTGGCCCAACACAGCAGTTCCCTCCTGCATTTGCCCCATTTAGCAAACTCCCTTCTTGAACATGTAATCGTTTCCATTAACTTGTAAAAAAAACGCCAAATTATTCGATGAACACCGCACGTTAAAATATGATTAGTTTTAACTTTTTCAAAAATGTTATTTTTCTATTATTTTTTTAAAGTCAAAAGCTAGCATAAGACATTTGAAAGGAAAATTAATGTAGCCTTTAAAACTTCATAATGAAAGAAGACTTTTTCAAAGTTTAGTTAGACAGCATGCTATATGGAACAACTTGGAAGAGCTAAGCTAGTGGTGTATACAACCTATTATTTCAGGCACAAGATTGGAGGACTTATTCCTTCTTATCATAAGTCAATAGAAAGGATGAAGTTGGATTTCCTTCAATGTCTTTTAGGAAGATTAATTAGTTAATGCACAACTTTACTTTGAAAAAGCCACCCCAATTAAAATATTAATCAATCCCTCTAAGTGGCTATTACCAATAATCCATTCACTAAAGTTCTATTACAAGGACCACCAAACAATCATCCATTCTTTTTCTTTTTCCTATATCACTATCATATAAATAATTATAACAATACAAAAAATACCACTAAAATAACATATCTAACAATATAAAAATCCTCATTAAATATACTCTCCAATTCCATATATCATCGTTCATTCTTTTACATCTCATACGCAAAAATCTTGACAATGGAGACCAAGAACACTCCTAAAAAACGAAGCAAACTAACCCGGTTGATTCAAGCGCCTTTAAAGCTATTGATCATAGCTCGGGATTTTTATATTAGTGGGATGAATGAATACTCGGATCGTATAGGATATGCAAGTGTTATGGGCTGTCCGACGGGACAAGTACCAGTCAATAGCTTGCCTAGGAGTTATAGTGTTAGCTCTTCAAATCGAGTCATAACAAAGAAGATTACAGCGAGCATCTGAGGGCCGCTTCTACTAGAGGATATTATGGTGATAGAACTCGGTTGGATCGTGTTTGAAGACAACAAACTACGGATTTTCGGGGAAATAATAGTGAAAATATGCCGAGGAGTTTAAGTGTTGGAATCAGAAGGATCGATGAAGATAAACCGTGCGAGTTTGAGGATAAAATTATGGTTAAAAATGATGTGTATCCTAGAAGTAGAAGCTATGCTGGTGGTAGTAGAAGAGCACTTTGATTTCAAGCATCAGGTGAAGAAATCAAATGAATGCAAATGCGAAATATTCTTCTTTTCCTTTTTTGATTTGTATGGTTTTGAAAATTCTGATTCTGTATTTTTCTTATGGTGTCATCTTAAAAACCATTTGAATAGTTTGGATCGTTTTTTATATCGATTTGCATGGAATATGTATAAATGACCAATTTGTTATTTCAAATTGTCTGAAGTGAGCTATAAAATCTTTACTTATATAGATAAACTGAACTACGTAATTATTTTTATTCTGCATGTCGCTTAGCCAAAATAAAAAAATAAAAAATTGTCATGTTAGAAATAAGAGGCAAAGTAATTTTCCAGAATTTCGAGTCAAAACCAGAAGTTCAATAAATTCACGACTATAAACATTTAGTGACAAGTTTATATATATATATATATATATAGACACACCAATAAATATAAACCAAATTCATGTTCAATTTTGCCAAGTTAAAAATTAATAAATTAAAAGAAAATTGAGAATCTTTCAATGTATTAGCCACAAATGACTACTATAAGGGGCGGCCCTAATTGTGCATTATGTTCTGCCATTTGTAGAGTTTGAGCATGGTTTTGTCTTCGTTAGCTTTGTTTTGTCTCAATTCAGTTTCTTTTTATAAGGTAATGTCCAATTGTACACATATATGGGATGTAAAGACAAAATGTAACGGTATGATTTCATGTAGCTTACAAAACTTTTATTGCAGCAAGTTGGTGGTTGTTAATTAAAAAGAATAACAACTAATTTAAGTAGTGACAACTTTTTACTTTTTGTGTCAATGTGTTTAGCCAACCATATTAGGTTGAAGAAAGTTTATCAACTAATTCCTAACACATGAATGGAACCTCAACAAACAATGAAATTCA
>CAOJBJ012544582.1:0-12131 GCA_948291685.1 Euphorbia celastroides
GTGGAAGAAACGGCAAGCAACGATCAGCATTTGAGGCAACTGATCAGTATCTGCGAAGGTAACCTATTTAAGCTCTTTATTAGTCATAATCAGCTTACTTTGCTAAGGCTAGTTGAATATCAGATGACTAACATATTGCTAATTATATTGTAGCCCAAAGACAAGTTGGTGAGACTGCCCTTAATGATACTAGTTCAAGGTCACATCAAATCATAAGGCTGGTAAGATTCAAGGATCATTTTTCTCAACATTAGTCAATTGACTTGCTTAGTAATTCTGCAAATATTAATGTGTCTTTTGGTTCTAACTGTATGCAGACAATAGAAAGCACACTCCGTGAAAATTCAGATTGTGTGAGATCTTATGTTGCTAGCCTGGTAAAGTTTGACTGCCTTGTATCTTTCCAAATGTCAATCAAACAATTTATGTGACTGTTTCATAACACAAAAATTTATCCATTTATTACAGAATTTTGTAGACTTAGCTGGAAGTGAAAGGGCTTCACAGACAAATGCAGATGGCGCCAGGCTCAGGGAAGGCTGCCATATCAATCTTAGTTTAATGACGTTGACAACTGTTATAAGAAAGCTCAGGTCAAATTCTGCATAATCTAAGCTCTTCTCTGTCATGTTCGCTAATCAATTTAGATGGAATTCAATTACAAAACGTTTTCCAGGAGTTTTGTTGTATCTTCTTAAGCCAGGCAATTATCAAATTTCCTTTACTACTATGCTCATCTTTTTATGTCTTGGTTTGTAGTGTTGGGAAAAGAAGTGGTCATATACCCTACAGAGATTCCAAGCTTACTCGCATACTTCAGCACTCACTTGGAGGGAATGCACGAACTGCAATCATTTGTACTTTAAGTCCGGCACTTAGTCATGTTGAACAATCTCGAAATACTCTATTCTTTGCCACAAGAGCAAAGGAAGTCACTAACAATGCCCACGTCAACATGGTACTCATTCTTTGTTTTCAATTTTTTTCTAAGAATTTCCAGCTTTGATGTTAGATTTAAAATTATAGTTTCTCCCTTTCATTAGGTTGTTTCAGATAAACAACTGGTGAAACATCTACAGAAGGAAGTAGACAGGCTGGAAGCAGAGCTGCGAACTCCCGATCCTTCAAAGGAGAAGGATTTGAAAATTCAGCAGGTGAACTGCCTTGCCATAAAATTACAATATACTTCTATTTGATACTGTGCTTTTTTCATATTTACATTTCATCGTATTAATAATGGCTTTCAGATGGAGATGGAAATCGAAGAACTGAGACGCCAGAGAGATATGGCACAATCTCAGGTGGACGAATTGCAGAAAAAGCTTGAAGAGGAACAGGTCTTCCTCTAGGAACTTTTTCAGTTCATCTCTTTCAGATTCCCTACTATTCTTCAAATAGCAAAACAATCACTAGTCTCTCACCTTGTTTCCTTTGATGATTCATTGAAATGCAGACGTTAAGCAATATGGATCCTTCACGTCCTCCAGTGAAGAAATGTCTCTCTTATTCAGATGCATTGTTCCCTAAACTCGAGAGCAAGGAGATAAGTCGTGGTGATAGAGGCAGAAAAGCTATCCTAAGGCAGTCAATGAGACAATCATCAACTGCACCTTTTACTCTAATGCATGAAATCCGTAAGCTCGAACATCTTCAGGAGCAACTTGGAGAAGAAGCTAACCGAGCCCTGGAAGTGCTGCAAAAGGAAGTTGCTTGTCATAGGTTAGGTAACCAAGATGCAGCTGAGACCATTGCTAAACTGCAAGCAGAAATCAAGGAAATGCAAGCCATTCAACCCGCTTCCAAAAACGTTGAGATTGATAGTGTTGTAGCCCCTAATAAGAGTGTCAGTGCCAACCTCAAGGAAGAGATAACAAGACTCCATTCACAGGGTAGTACTATTGCAATTCTTGAAGAGAAGCTGGAAAATGTTCAGAAGTCTATAGACAAATTGGTCATGTCTCTTCCTAGTAATAATCCAGAATCCAGTTGTGAATCAGTTCCCAAAGCTAAAAATCAACAAAAGAAGAAAAAGAGTCCTTTGACATCTAGTAATGGAGCCAGCTTTATAAGGTCTCCTTGCTCACCATTATCAACTTCTCGCCAAGTCGTGGAAAACAACATTGAAAACAGAGCACCGGAGCATGAAAATATCATATTAAGTGAGAATCATCCAGAGTCAGAGAAAGGAACTCCAGTAAAGAATGAAGAACGTGGAGATGTCTCATCAAAAGAGGTCACCCCAGTATATCGGCGTAATAGTTCTGTTAATATGAAGAAAATGCAGAAGATGTTTCAAAATGCAGCAGAGGAGAACGTAAGAAGCATTAGAGCATATGTTACAGAACTAAAAGAACGTGTTGCCAAACTGCAGTATCAAAAGCAGTTGCTTGTTTGCCAGGTATAACAGTAAATTCACGTCAAATTTCTTAATCTGCCAACTTTTAGTATCATTATATTCACACATGTCAACTGTGTTTGCCATTCCTTTAGGTACTTGAGCTGGAAGCAAATGAAGCAGCTGGTTATAACATAGAAGATGAAGAGAATGCCATTGACCCAGGAGAGCCCCAAATTTCTTGGCAAGTTACTTTTAGAGAGCAAAGGCAGCTAATCATTGAACTATGGGATGTTTGCTATGTATCTATCATACATAGGACACAGTTCTATTTGTTATTCAAGGGGGATCCTGCTGATCAAATATACATGGAAGTTGAGCTTAGGCGATTGACTTGGTTGCAACAGCACTTGGCTGAAATTGGCGACGCTAGCCCGGCTCATTGTGGAGATGAACCCACCGTTTCCCTATCATCAAGGTCCTTTCTTTACTTACCCTATAACCTCACAAGCACCATAAAATCCTGTAAAGATCAAATTTTGATGTTCATCTTATGTTGTTTTTCCGTATATTACAGTATCAGAGCATTGAAAAGAGAAAGAGAGTTCCTTGCAAAGAGGCTGACTTCACGTTTAAGTGTGGAGGAGAGAGAGGCACTGTACATGAAGTGGGATGTACCACTCGAAGGGAAGCAGAGAAAGCTGCAATTTGTGAACAAACTATGGACAAATCCTCATGATGCGAGGCATGTACAGGAGAGTGCAGAGATAGTGGCAATGCTGGTGGGGTTCTGTGAAAAAGGAAACATGTCAAAGGAGATGTTTGAGCTCAACTTTGCTGTACCAACAGATAAGCGACCTTGGATCACGAGCTGGAACCAAATCTCCAACCTTCTACATATATGAGCTCTACTTTTGTTTGTTTTGTATTAGTATTTCATTTTTCTGTACATGTAAATCAATTCTTGTGGATTGTCATCTGACTGTGTGCAGCTGATTGTGCACATTATGCATGAGAAAGTGGTTTTGGATAATTAGGCATTTATGATTCAAATAACAAATGATTCATTCATTTTTTTGTTTTGTGTTATGTTTTTGTGACGATTCATGATTATTTTCTCTATTCCTCTATCTTGACCTCATCAAGATTACTGTTTTAAGCTTGCAGCATTAAAAAAAACAATAGCACACTAGAATGTTCAAATTAATGCGAAAAATAGTAGTTTAATTTAACAACTGATAATCGAATTGCCATTATAACTAGTTGAACCACATTTATTCCCCACAGCCAGCAAGTACATGATAAAGCACACCAGAGAAACAAGAGTTGGGCACAACAGAGAGCGACCCAACAGTTTATTCAAATCAACAACTATTTCTCCACTACTGCATTATATAATGATTATGCCACACAAACCATAAACATAGACAGAAACAAAGGTCCAACACTCTGGCATTTATCTCCCCACCCTAGTTGAATCCAGCAGCAAATTAAATTCAACAAGAATTAGAGAAAACTGTAGCCATATATAATGAAATCTAACACTTGGGGAAGGGAGTTCCACAAGTGCTTGCAACTTTCCTAGCATTAGGGGAGTTAATGAACTTTTTAAGATTAGGGTTCCCGAGATATTGGCAAAGGCAAGGCTTTTGTTCCTTAATCTTGCTGCAGCATAGCTTTGATGGAGGTGAAGATGAAGTGATTGCACTCACACATGAGCTTAGCTCGGTTGGGGTGCATGTTACTGCCATTGTTACTTGCGCCTCGGCCATAATTAGCACAAATAGGGCGCAAATTGCCAAGTATGATGTCTTCATATTTTGAGAATGAAAGAGCTGAATGTTGAATGATTATGCTAAGTGTAGAGGAGACTGTGAAGAAAGTTTGTGTGTTGAGATAGGCTTTGATACATGGGGGGTATTTATAGTGAAAAAAGAATGTAGGAAATGATTGCACAATGAGGGAATATGTAATTTGGACCATTTTCTTTTTGCTACCAGCCACATGAATGCATAATGGAGAGCATTACAAATGAATCAACTGGAATAAGAACACAAGTTATGTGTCATTGAATCATTTTATCCAAAATGTTAAGCTGATAACTAACGTCCAATCGCAATATTTATATTATTGCCGACAGTCTCGTCTCCCTTTTGTTAATGTTGTTTCTTGCATTGAACTCTGAACTTACTATTTAAGACACATTTACTAGCAGTAGATTTTCACTAAACTCTGAACTTTCTATTATTGTAATGTGAATGTAAAGAAAGAGCACTGAGAATATATATATATTAGTGGTCCAAATACATATTCAAAGGCAATCCCACAATAGTGATAATACTGATTGTGATTTGCCCACTTTTGGCTCTATAGTTGTGCCTGTTGGCCTAATCAATGCCCTTTCCTTTCGGTGATTAGTTCAAATTGTTTTTATTTATATCTTTTCCATTTATCAACAACAATTCTTTTCCTCATCATTAGCTTCACTTAGTTTCTATTCCTCAATTTTTTAGGGCCTGATTACTTTGTGATTTATCATTTATATGTATTTAGCCAATATCAATCGGTAAACTAAGTTACTTTCACTCCCTTCAGTTATATTTTGGTATCAAGTAAAATTCTCCCTGGTTTAATTTTAAAGGTTTTGGTGTTCAAGCCTGAATGACATAAAAAAAATTGTGCTTTATTTCCAATTAATTTATTAATGAATTGCTATGTATACGGCGGTTAGCAATGGCGGAGTCATTTGTTACATAGGTAAAATACTAACACCAACTTTGATTCAGAATACAAGATTTCTTAATTTTCGATAACCAGAGTAAAGCAAATGATCGAATTGACTTCTATTTGCACAATGGTTATTTTTCGAGGATTTTCTAGTTCAAATAGAAGCAAACTCCTAATATTTTCTGGACAATTTGTGGCATAAAGTAAGTGAATCTAGGCCTGATAACAGATTTAAATAGAGTTTTTAAGAACTTTAATTATTGTAACTTGTCATGATTATTATTGATCACTATTATTTTTACAAATAAAGTTTATCAAGTAATATTCAGAAAATAATGATTGGAGTGTCTCTATGCTTTAAGCAGAAAGCAGTGATTCTCTCGTGGACCACATCTCTTAATTACTTGCATGCTTATGGATAAATAATTAACATACAAAGAAAATAAAATCATTTTTATACTTGTATCTCTATTTTATATCATTATTTCTACTAGTGTTGCCATAGTTTATGAAATTTTATACAATAGCTTGATTTTTAGAATGATGTATTTGTTCTCTTAAATCAAAATGTGTGATTGATCTAAAGAGGACCCATCATTATCTCTGCAATCATTTATCCTTACCATGCTCAACAATTAAACACATCTCTTTCACTTTCATTCTACACTAATGGTAATAATCAAAGCATTCGACTGTTGTTTTTATTTAATACTAATATGGTTGCCTAATAGTAATTTTTTCATTTATCACATTCCAATGAGTGTCCATTGTTTCGATGGGCCAACGATTTTCCATTCTTTAACTTTGGATTATAATGGACTAAAGCAAAATGGTTCATTAAACTGTCTGAACTTCTTTTACTGTGAAGTCACGGATAGCTACTGCATCTTGACTTCTGGGTCAATTGGAAACAGCCTCTTTATTAGTTCAGATGTAAGGCTGCGTACACCCGACCCTCCCTTACCTCGCTTGCGCGGACATTGGGGTAATGTTGTTGTTGTATCAGAATCCAATGAACTAAAAAATAACACTACAAAGATAAAGCTAATAGCCTTTCAATGATTTCATTTACTTTAACAAATTCTACTGTTGTTTCCCACGCTTGCATTATTCTCTTTGCCTAAATTCCTTTCCCGAGTCTTTTCACACTCGACCTCATCTATTTGCCTTTAACTTACACAACATACTATTCATATTATGTTCTAATGTATTTACATACCATTACTCTGCTTTAATTCAACAAATAAGTAACATATTTATGTTGTCTTCTCAAAATAATTTTAATCTACGAGATGAATCTATCTATTGAAGTGCCAAGGATTCTACTCAGGGCCAAGAAGATGATCGATTCGAATCTCGGGACTTATTAACACAAAAAGCAGAAACACAGAATTACACTGAATACAGTTACAGAATGGTAAAAAAAACACTAGCTACAATAGCTATTTTATTTTATCATCTTACTAGCAATTCTTGCATAAACTCATTCTTATGATCTTATTAACACCAAGCCTTTAAAAAAGCAGGCTGGAAGCTTTGGCCACAACACACAATGTCTGCAATCTTCTTGCTCTTGTACACCTCATTACAACACGAGCACTGTGCGCATTAGGCAACTGATGCATTAGTTTCTGCAAATAATTCAGCGTAATTTAATTACTATCAAGAACCGGACAGATCATGACTCATGAGAAGATCCAATTCAAGAGTAATGTAAAATGTATTAAACTGAAGGCATACTATACAAGCGATAAGCCTATCTGTTATCTGCTTGCTTTTGAGGGGAATTATGCCATAAAAGTATCTGGTCGGAGAAAATAATCAGAGAAAAAGCAGGGACTGACAACATAATTTTGCAAATGAAATAGTCAAAACTTCTATCATCTCTCAAATGGGAATTATTGACATTTCAAGATGACAAAACGTTAAAAGTAAATCAACTGAACAAAAAAATTGTAGCATAGCGGAATACTCACTATATGTTAATGTTGTCCCAGTGCAGAAAACCAGCATGCCCTCTAGCGTTCGTGAACTTGTAAACTGCGCCCGAAGCTAAGAAAACGACATATAGCAATATAAACACCATTAAATTTTTCTAAGTTAGACAACCCAGACACAGCTTATAACAAAATTTGAAATGAAAGCTTAAATACCTTCATAACCTCCAAGAACGGGATCTTCTGACAGCAGAAGGGGAGTATCCAGGTCTATGAACCTGATAAGCCAATCAAAAAGTGCCACAACACATATTTGAAGCATAAATATACCTAACAACATACAATTATAGAACAATTGACCATATTCAAATGCTAATACTCATTTAGTCTCTCACACTTACTTGAAACAACCCAAACCAGCAGCGAGATGACCGGCGAACCCCATGGCTAGTCTGGTCTCAACCATACCACCAATCATGAGATCCAATCCCGATGCCCTAGCTGCCTCGATAATTTCAAGTGCAGCAACAACACCAACTTTGGCAAGCTTGATGTTGATTACATCAGCAAGGTTTCCTTCTGCTATTTTTTTCACATCACTTAACCCTCTACAGCTTTCATCAGCTGCAACAGAGATCCCATATTTTCCCTTTGCAACACTTGTCACATATCCAAGCCCTTCCCAATTATCTCTGTGGACTGGTTGTTCAAAGAGAATCGGAGTAACCTGCATTTCTGGGAGGAGAGAATTGCACTCGAGTTAATTTTACTAGTCAAACGTCAGCTTCTTTTGAAGAAAATTCAACTAATTGAAATACAACCATGTAATTTTTCAAGAACTTCAATAGCTTCACCGGGTTTGTATCCCTCATTAGCATCCAAAATGAATAAGCAATCAGGGTAAACTTCACGTATAGCCTTGAGGACTTCTATGTCTGCTTGAAGGTTTTTTCCGACCTTAAGCTTCAAAGTTTTGAACCCTTGTTTGCGATATTTTGATGCCAACTCAGCAGCTTCATCTGGAGATACAATTGGAATCTGCACGTGTGATGACTAATGAGCATCAGCCTGGTCTATAAGGATGAAGCACTTATTTTACCTTCAATAATGCGTCTTGATTATGAAGTAATAAGCCACCAATCGGATCAAGTAGCTTTCAAGAGTAAGCAATACACTATGAATCACATAAAGATTAAATACCAAAGGCACTGAACTGTAATATCAGTAGTTATGCTGTTTGATACTCCTCCAAATAGCATCCATAAAGGTATGCCAACACGATTAGCTGCAGCGTCAATCAATGCCATCTCAACTCCTGCCCTAACCTACAAGTAAAAGCCCCTACAATTAGTCCCAGGGGATGAAAATCGCCTTTCTGATACTGGTAAACATGTACAAAAGAAATGGCAAGTGTTTTGATCCAAACACAACCAACTTCCAGATTATGTTATTTTGAAGAAAAAATATACATGATATGAAATTTGGAAGGACATCAAACCCATGACACGTGTTGGCAGCTAATATTCCAATTATATACCCTTTCCCATTTTAATCCTCTTTCACCACCACTCTAAAGATTCCCAAGAACAGACTTAAAACTTTCAAACACTAAGCAACGATGAACACTAAAAATACAATGTACCACTAAAGAGTAAAGACCATGTGAAACATTAAAGGATAAGCCTTTATCAAAATTCAAAATAGCAGCTCGTGTTTGGGAAAATTACCCAAATGATGGCAAGTCAAACAAAACCAACAAACAAAAATGCGTCCAACAGCTCACAGAGACCCAAGTTAAATTACAAACAGCAAATCAGACAACAGGCCGCGAATTATTGTTCAATATAACCACAGAATTTGTGAATATAAACATTCAATGAAACCAGCCGTAAGATCAATTGGCAGACTCAAACAAACTTACTGATGCAAAGTCATGGCCAGGAAGAACCCCAGCAATCTTGTCCAAAAGCGATCCCAACGCCATAGGCGGACTATTTCTCAGCAATTCACAAGCCACCCCAGCCATGGACATAGCTATGGTCTGATCCTCAGCCGTAACATGAGGCAAAATCGGGGCCTCGCCCCACCCAACGCATCCATTACACAGTTCAACCCGAATCGCCACGTTCTCCACTTTATCCAACCTAGAAGACGCAATCGTAAAAGGGGAAACCAAGGGCACATTGAGAGGCCGATTCTCCGCTCTCTCCACATCCACAATCAAAGTCTCCATCAAGTCCCGAAACCCAAAACTGGTGGGCGCGGCTTTGGGCGTAGCGGTGGCCATCGATTTGGCGGCATAGCGGCGGCAATTGCGAGGTTGCGGGTGCTTAGGGTAGAACTGGGGGGTAAGATTTAACGAGGAAAGTGAAAACATCGTGTATCGAAATGGGGGCTGTGGGGATTGAGGAAAGGGATTTGATTGGATTGTTGAGAAGAGAGACAGAGACAAGTGCCATTGAAGATGGGAATACTAAACAAGGCAATCGAGGGGAGAAGTGTACGGGTGACCATTTGTTTAATGAAAGTGGACAATATTTTAGGAAATTCCGGCTACCGCGGTGGTTGTTTATTCAATTGCAGTCGTCAGAATGGCGTGGATCGCGCCTTGCCGGCCGGCGACCATGTCCAAATGCATAACTACAAACTTGTACACGTAACAAGGCATGCACAATTCATCTTTTTAGCCCAACTTTAAGGATGTTTTTGTGAACTTATTATTCCAAAATTAAAGTTGATATTCATTTTTTAGGTATAGATGATTATGGATATTTCCTAACAAAAAAAATTCAATAGCTTGAATTTCATTTTGGCCTGCATGAAAGCAACATCATAATACAAAGCCATCCCTTGCTTAAGGAATTATACTTATAAGCTCCATTATGTCTTATTATTCATCTGATGATGACACAACGTTATCAAGAGGAAAGCTGTTCGATAGGCGTAGGCCAATTCAATATCTTCTTGGCGGAGGAAAAGGTTTGTGTGCGTCCAAAATGCACCTAAATGAAGAAAATTGATCGCTCGTAAGAATGAATGGCAATAAAAATATGATAGGAAAAAAAACAATCAAATTGGTATGGTGTGTATACTCCAATGCTAAGACAATAATGAAATCGTATTTTCTTTTTATACCATTATAGAAATCTCAGATCAAGTTACAACATAAGCGAGTACGGAGAAAAAATCAGGCACGAGTTTAAAAAATAAGTATGAAGATGAAACCATCTGAACAACATGACACAGGCCTTTTGTACATGCGAAAAATTTGATGTTTTATTTCACTGAGCAAAAATTTTGCATTGATTTGAGGGAGAAACACTTTTCACCCTTAAAAATTAGAATTTCTTGGATAAAAGATTGAAAATAGAATGCCCCGCTCAACAAAATTATGAGACAAAACAAGATCAAAAAATGATAAAAGTATAAACCAAAGATACAGCCGCCTTCAAATGTTATAACCAGTTAAACTATTTTGTTTGATCTCTTATTTATTTAAGAGTAAACTTTAAAAAAAGTAACATGAGATTTCACTCATTTGCAAAAGGGGTCTATACATATATTTTTTTAATAAAAGGGGTCCTGAGATTTTAAAAATTTTACAAATAAATGACTCTTGATATCAAATTATGTTAAAAAAGTGGTTAATCTTATTCATTTCGTTTGTTTGTTTTTGTTCTGACAAGTCATAATTCAAACAAACAATCATTTTGGATTTGTTTGTTTTTGTTCTGATAAGTCATAAATCTCACTCCAATGCTTGCTATGCTGGTAACTCTTTCTAGTTCTCGCGGTTTAGAATAATGAATCCGTTTGTATTTGCTATGAATTTCAATACCCCCAGTTTCACTATTATGTTGAAATTAACTCCTTTTTGTTGCGTATTTGGGTATTTATTGTAGGCAGTGGCCGAAAGAATGTAAGAATAAAAGTCCTTATAGGTATGATTGCATATTAATTTGCGATTATATTCATATGCATCTGCATCTCGCTGATTTCAATTGTTTTCCAGTTGCAATGGCAGTTCTTGGAACATTATTAACTTGCGGTTTCAGTTGTTTCTTGATACGCAAAATCAAGCAGCCACTATTAGCACCTAGGAAGAAATCCAGATTTTGAAGCATTTATAGAAAAGTATGGACCTCGAGATGTAAAAAGGTACAACTATTCACAATTGAAAAAAATGACCAATTCCTTTAGAGAAAAGCTCGGGCAAGGAGGCTATGGAACCGTTTACAAAGCAGTTTTTGGGGTGACTGCAGTAGAAGTGGGTTGTTCCACTTGTAACTGCACAAACTTCCAACTAGTGGAGTTTGAGTTGGTAACTTCCAACTCAATTTCGTGTATAACTGGCGTTTTTCTGTCCCGCGCACGACGTCGTGCAGTAGACTGGTCGTGGTTTCGCAAGTGTGCACGATGTGCACTACACACGCACAAGGTCGTGCAGTAGGCTAGTCATGATTTTGAAATTATGCACGACGTGCACTACACACGCACAAGATCGTGCAGTGAACTGTCCACGCCTTGATATGGAATATTGAAAATGCTCAACAATAACTCTTTCTGGAAATCAGAGAATGAATTGGAAACCCTTTCGATTTCCTCCAAATACAAGACTATAAGTTTCAAGCGATGAATTAAGCATCCATAATCTTTTCATATTTGGTTCAGGATAGATATAGCTTGCTTAATTTTTACTTCGGCTAGTTTACTTCAAAATTTATTTTTGTAAACATAAATTTGTTGCCACAATGCAATAGGAGAACCAGGAAACCTGTGACTCAAAAGAGCAGAGATAGTTCTGTACTGTTGAGTTTTAAGAGTTGGGTTTGAAAGATTGAAAATGGAATTGATATGTTGCTGAAAAAATTCAGCTTAAAGAGAATAGTTGGGATTAAAAATTGTGTGTTATTATTGATGTTAAGCCACATATTTATACACAAGTAAATATATAAAATCCCACCATATAAGGATGGTTTCAAATTCAAATAAATCTAACCTACCAAATCTAAATTGAACTAGTCTTACTTGTTCAAAATAAAAACAAATCTCATCTTGATGACATATTCCAACATGCTCCCTTGGCATCAAGATAGAGATTTCAAAAAACTTCAGAAAAGAGCTTCATCGTC
>CAOJBJ012544690.1:0-12912 GCA_948291685.1 Euphorbia celastroides
ACGTCACCCGACAAAGGAGAGAGAGAAGCGGCGTGTGGCAGGGAAACGTGCAGGAAGTTACTGCATGTTTAAATTTTCAAAAATTAAACTTGTCACCCATTGGCGGTAATTATTGGAGAGATAAAAATGGAAATCGTTCACCTTCGAACGTGCAACTATTAATTCCAGAATTAGTAACTCTGTTAAAATGCCACCTAAGCTATTCCGTGTTCTTTTAACAGATCCGGATTACGCTTTTATCCCCAACGCTCTTCGCCTATTTAAACTCCGAGGTTTTACCCAAAATCTTACACGACTAACACTCTATTGTTACTCTGCAAAAATCAAAACTCAGAAACCCCAAGTTCTCAAAATTCATCTACCCAAATGGCGAGAACCAAAATTCCCGAAAATCCGGAAGATCAACAAAAGAAGCAAGAGAAGTATCAGGTGAAAGATTTCAGCAGCAGCAGTTATAAAGTAGTAAAAGATGTAATCGCTTTAGAATACATAGTTGATGGATATCTCTTCGAAAATTCTCCATATAAGGAAATAATTGAAGGCCAGAAGATCAATAAGTTCTTGAAGCTAGGGAAGTACACATTCTCTAAGTATGTGAGTGAATTTTATCACAACATGATGGATCACAGGGATCTTGATGTGATTAGGACTAAAGTTGCTGGTAAAGATATAATCATCGATTCAGAATGGTTTGTTGAGCATCTAAAGATGGAGAATTCTGAACTAATGCTTAGGAAGGAAGGAGATGAGAAGCACATCAAGTATGACCCAAAAATGTGGCTTCCTAAAATATTCTTCGGAGATAAATACTCAACTTATTAGCTAGAATATCCAAGAAAGATTCACTACATAGTGTATCACATAATTCTACTAAAGTGAGAATCCGGAAATACAGCATCAAACTTTCATCAATGTCTTGGTGAAAGTAGACAAGTAAATTTCCCAGTGCTCATCATCAACTACATGAAGCACAACATGTATGCTTATGGGAATCTGATCACTGAAATTTGCACTGTGAATGGAATTTATGGCTTACAATCAGATGCGAGAATAGGAAAGGCAATCACCGAAGATACATTTGACAATCTCTTATTCAATTAAACGTGGGATGAAGAGAAGGCTATCAAGCTAAGAGAAGAAAAGAAGCTTCGGAAGAAACTAAGAGCAGCTGGAGAAGAAGTTGAGGCTCCAAGCAGGAAAAAGCAAAAATCTCCTATTCCGGAAGAAAAAAAGAGGAAGATAGGCTCCTCTAGTCATTCTCCACAAAAGACTACTAGAAAAGCCGGAAGGAAGATCCGGGAACACAGAGGTGAGACTTTAAATTGGGAACCATCTCAAAAGAAGCAAAAGAATCAGACAGTGAGAGCACTGAGTCTGATGAAGAACTAATTATGGAATTAGTCAAAGGAAAAGACCTGCTCCAGTGAAGCCAGAGCTAGTTGAGCTACACTTATTAGGGTAGAGACACCCAAGAAAAGGAAGATTGGTGATGAAGAGAACCGAAAGCCATCCTCAAGATCCTTTAGGAGATTGAGAAGAGGAATGAAGAAGGTGTAGAAGGAGGAAGGAGAGAAAGCAGCAGAAGAAACACAGTCAGCTAATGCTCCTGAACCTGAAGCTGAAGTTTCTTCTCAAAGCAATCCAGTTGATGAAGAACCTCCATTGACTACATCAGCTCCACTAGTTCCTCTAATCCAGAAGGAGAAATTGGTCACTTACACGACCAAGAAGAAGGACAAAAAGAATCTCTTCTTCATGTAAGCATGGGTCAATGAACATTAATGGATTCCCCACGGTCAAGGTTTAAATCCAAAAACCATTATAATGATAAGGAGTCTGCCTATTAGGGAAGATGAGCCTATGGGATTGGAAGAATACATGGAGCTAAGGAAGTATAGAGTTTGTGAAGAAATGGAGAGAAGAAGGGAGAAAGCTAGGAGGCTCTATGAAAAGTATGATCTAGAGAAAGAATCTTTTCTAGATTTCAGTGAGAAAATAGATACAATCTCACAATCTGGATGTAGAACAGAAGAACCTAAAGAGGAAGAAAGAGTTGTAGCAGAAGAGAAAGCCACTGAAGAAGAACAAGTTGTGGCAGAAAAAAGGCCTATTGAAGATAAGAATGCTGAGGTAGAAGAAAAGCCTGAAGAAAAGAAACACATAGAGGCTCTTGAAGGTCTAGATGACACAGAGCTCTACACTGAAGAAGATGAGTTGAATGAAGAAGGTCAAAAGCAACTAGTTTTGCTACAAGCACCAGTTCCAGTGTCAATGACTGTACCCGGAGGAGATGAAGTACTGAGGGGAGCTGAGCTAGAAGCACATCTAGGGATTTCAATGACCCCAGTAGCTGGTGAATCAAGGGAAAAAGAAGAAGACTCAAAGGAGGAGCCCAAGGTGTCAACTCCAGAACAACCAAATACAGAGACTTTGAATTCTGCCAAGGGAAAAATTGGTCACTTACATGACCAAGAAGAAGGGCTTGAGACTTTGAATTCTGTAGAAGCAGTTTCACCAACTGTTCCTGTAGATGAGGGTTCTCAACCAGTAGCTGAACAGGCAGCTCGAACCTCCACTCTCCAACTCTGGAATGTTGAGCTTGGCCAGGAGAAAAACTCTTCATCCAACACTGATTCACATAGTGGCAGTGAATCCAAAAGCAGTGAAGCTCAATCCATACCTCAAGCTACTGAGCCAGCTATCAATCAACCAGAAGAGTCTAATGATGATAGACAATCAAGTGTAGATAAGCTTGAGGATGCAGTTAAGATACTCCGAGATGAGCTGGAGAAAAGAAAGAAAGAAAGAAAAGTCCTTGATCTGCCAAGAGCTCTAAGGCATTCATCAGTCTTTGGAGACTTTGAGGAAGAAGGAGGTGAATTTTGGCCCATTGGTAGAGGTAATGGAGAGGTTGTGACTTACTTCACCTCCTTCCGGGTCTATTTTTTGGCAATAAAGACAATCATAGGCCCTCTACTATCAAATGTGCAATCTTCAGCAGACAATCTTAAAGCTGGAGCAAAGAATGTTGTAAAGAAGGTGGAAGAATGTTCATTGGAGTTAAAAACTCAGATATCTACCTCCTCTGTAGAAACAAAAGAGATACTAAAGAAGCTGGAGTCCGGAGAACTAGTGAGGGAAATCCGGAATGAACTTAAAGAAGATATCAAGAAGGAGCTTGATCAATTCTTGCGTGATTACAAAAAGAAGATTACATCGGATGCTTGTCCAAAGCAGTCCAAATACAGAGCAGAAGTAATCCAGGAAATCAAGTCAGCTCTAACAGAGGTAAAGGTTGATCTGATCAAGAAGATCTCATCCAGCAAGGGCATTACTAAAGCCAAACTCGACTCCGCTATGGCAACTCAGAAGGCAGAGATCATCAATGAGACTTCATTCATAAAAGCCTTAGTTGATTCTCTTACTGACAGAGTCCAAGCTTTGTCAATGAAGCCACAAGCCTCATCCAGCACCAATTCTTTCCAGCTCCACGAGAGCACCATTCTGCAATTCCTCCAGAACCTTGTGCAGCAGCTATATGACCTTGTTCTTTCGAGCTACAAGGCTCATTATGCCTTCAGTAAAGCACTGTTTTCCTATATGGTTGATTAAGACAAGGAATATATGCTGAAGTTGTTACCGGAGTTCAAGGAAAGCTTCAAAGTGTTTGCTAATGGTCTGCGGCCATACCTACTGCTCCCGGATGTTGTGCACAAGATAGTAGAGGAAAGGGAAGAGGGTGATGAAGACTTTATGGCATATTTTGGTGCATGGGAAGCCGTCTGGAATGCGCTGGCTATAGTTGAAGTCCCCTTTGATGTCAACAAAATGAGGGAGAATGAGGGAAAAGATGCTGATGGTGATGAAGTTATGGAGGAGAGAGAACCAAGTGCAACTGAAGTAGAAAGGAAGAGAAGAGAAAGCTGCTGGTAAGAGAAAAGCAACAGAGAATTCGGAGCAAGCACCATCGCCCAAGAAGAAGAAGTAGATAGGTTCTTAATGTAAAATTCTCATCTATCTTGTTTAAGCTTCTTGTATGTCTTGGTTTCCGATTATATTTCTATACTTGAAATCAGAACTTCATTAATGTTAACTTTTTGTTAACAACAAAAGTATAATAATAAAATCTAGAACTTACTCATAATCTGCCTCAAATATTTTGAATCACTTAGGCTAGAATTATGGGGAGTATATGCATTCCTAAGATTGTGGGGGAGTATGTATGCTCTATATATATGTTGTGTATGTTTAAATCTTTTATGTAGGATTTTGTTTCCATCAAATGGGGGAGATTTTTGGAAGTGGGTCACCAAATAAGAAGATCCGATCCAAGTCAAAGCTCCGACCCACTTCGAGAAGAGTTTGAAGATAAACAAAATCCTGAAGTTAAAGGTTGAAGAAGAGATCTAGATCAAGATGTTCTGGAATGACAGCTGGCAAGGAAAAGGATCTGGATTCCACGTAGACAGAAGTGAGAGAAGATCAAATCCGGTATTCTAAGTGCAAGTAATGCTCTTCACCAACTGTCGGAGCATTTAATGAAGAGAGACGCACTAAAGGACAAAAGCAGTAGCATAATAGTGACATAAAGTCACCTTGTAGCCAATAACGGAGCGCGTGGACTACACTGCCGATTCAGAATCTACAAGGTTGACCTTCAGACACAAGAGATCATCTGAAATCCTATGATCTCCTACTGGCACTCAAATCCCGAAATCTAATGGGCATTAAATTGAGTCTAACGGCCAAAGAAATGGTCCGGATGCGCCAGATATTAACTTCTTCAATGGATCAGATTGAATCCCCTCCAAAGGTCACATTTATTGCTCAACCTATAAATACTCAAGTTGGATACCTGAAGAAGTTACTGATTGTTTACAAGATTACAAGAGCATTTCATGTTCAAAAGCAATCGGCTTTCAAATACACCAAGAGAACAAAGCTTTGTTTCACATTTGTTTAAACTATTTTATTGAAAAACATTTGTTGTAAATATTTTCAATCAGGGGGTTGAAAAGTGGGGCTTAGTTTCTAGATCTAGTGTGATATTAGAGACGATATATCCCTTGTAAAGGACTTATCTAAACTGGTGAGAGTTTAGTGGTATATCCTATATCCAGAAAGGATAGATTGTTGGTCCCTTAAGAGTAAACATTATGGGTCGGAGGGGGGTGAATGACCCTTTTTTGTGTGGAAGCAGTTTGGCAATTTAGAAGTTTTTTCAGGTTCTGGACTCCGGGTTGGTTCTGGATGCTGGCATATAATATGAACTTGAAATTTAAATTTCACAGAGATTTTTGTACTGGTTCGGCCCCGCCTACTCCAGTCCCCAAAACTCTTGCTGGTCTTTAATCCACTAATGAATTCCTTTACAGGCAGGAATCAAGCCATTTACAATTATTATCGAAAGACTACACTTATGCCGGAAGATGGATATACCACTAACCTAACACCTATCTTAGCTGAGTCCTATTACCAGAATTTGTATCTTTCAGAGATAGGATATACAACCAAATCAACATCTGATCTGGCTGAATCCTTTCTTTTCTAGGATATACCACTCTCAAGTCACATACTTGATCTTAGAGCTAAGTCCCAACTTTTCAATCCCCTGATTGAAAAGATTTATAATGGTTTCCTCACAAGTTTTTCATCAACAAATTGATTACATTGTAGTGTTGTCTCAAGAATTTGATTGATCCTATAATTTTCTTTACTTATCAGATCGATCAGCATCTTCTTCATGCTTCAGGGTCCTCAATTTATAGGTTGGGTAAATTCTACTGTTGGAGAGGATTGAATCTGGTTTGTTGAAGAAGCTAGGTCTAGGCGTATCCGGACTGTTGTTTCAGCCGTTAGCCTCATTCTAATGCCCGTTTGATTTCGGGATTTGTGCGCCAATAGATGAATATAGGACTTTAAACATTGTAGCTAGTCTGAAAATCATCCTTGTACTATTTGAATCGATAGTGTAATCCACGTGCTCCGCTATTGGATGGTTGGTGACTTTATGGTACTATCAACTTGCTGTTTTTGTCCTTTAGTGCTTCTCTCTTCATTAAATGTCTGACAGTTGGTGGAAGAGTATTAAATGCACTTTGAAGATTGGATTTGGTCTTCTTTCTTATACTAGGACCTTTTTGAAGTTGTTTGACATCAGATCCATTTCTATCCACGTGGATACTAGATCTTTTCCTTGCCAGCTGTCATTCCGGAACTTCTTGATCTGGATCTCTTCTTCAGCTTTAATCTCAGGATTTTGTTTATCTTTAAGCTCTTTTTGAAGTGGGTCGGATCTTGACTTTGTATGCCTCTTATAGCAATCTCCTCCATGAAGATAAATTCTAAGGAAAAGATTCAATCATACAAACAATTCATACTTGATACATTTATACTCCCCACAATTCTAGGCATATTTGATATCTACTGCCCAATAATCTAGGCCTAAGTGGTCCAAATAAAATTGAACCTGATTGTGGATAGAGTTCTGGATTTCACTATTATACTTCTGTTGTTAATCAGAAAGTTAACATCAATGAAGTTATGATTACAAATATAGAGTATAATGGTAAAGTAATGATTATAAGAAGCTTAAAGAAGATAGTTAACAATATTACATTAGGGACCTATCTACTTCTTTATCTTAGGTCGTTAAGCTTGCTCTACATCAGATGCTGCTTCCCTTTTTGCCACAACTTTCATCTTGTGCACTTCCATTCTTCTTAGCTGTAGCTTCTTCTTTTCTGAGAGTTGCGTTGATTGTACATCGAGAATACCTAAGACTTCTTTTGAAGGCTTTGAGACCATTGATAGCTTTCTTCATTAGTTCTAACTTGTTGTCATGATATCCGAAGTTTGGCTTTGATTTCTCAATCTCTTAACAACCTTTGCTCCTTTTCAGTTTATTTTCTTACTTGGGAGCTTCTTAGGTGTTAAAGGCGTTTAAGATTTAAACTCACAATGAAGGTGGATTGAGATCTCTTATGTTTCATTTATGAGAACTTAAGATTTCCACACTGAGACTTCTTTTATGTTCCACTTCCAGAGTTGTGTAGAGTTCGGGCTGTGGAGCATTTATTTAGCTTTGACTGAAGTCTAGTTTCCATAATCTCTCGTAGACTTTTTGCTCTTTATATGTTTCAGATTCGAAGTTATGTAGAGTCCTGATCTTTATTTAGTCTTTGGAGTTTGTAGAGTTCAAGTCTTAAGCCCTTCTTGTTCCGGAGTTGTGTTGAGTCCGGATCCTTGGTTTCTTCTGTTGGCTTAGAGATAGGAAACATGTTTGCTCCTCACCGTTCCGGATTTCTTAATCACTCTTCTTGTTCTTCTATTCCGGATCTTCGTCTTTGGGAGACTTCTGTTTTGGACCTTTATTCTTTTTCCTTGATTTTGATGATTTGTTTCCTTCAAACCTTTGTGAGTTATTCCATCTTACTTTGTAATTTAATAACTCCAACAATCTCTCCCATTTGATGGAAACAAATTCTAGGGAAAAAGATTGCTCGTGCAACATTGATTTTACTCCCCCATAACCTTAGGCATCTTTTCTACTTTTGCTCCTCATGATGTGTGCCAGATTTTAAGATTCATTTCTTTTGGATATGGTTAAACTCTTATTTCCGGAGTAAGTGATATATCTTCTATTTTAAACAAATCAATTTGAAAAGTTTAATTTCAGATAGATAATAGTATTACACAAGAGATACAAGCAGTTACTATAGCTAATTTTGTAATAAAATGCTAACTAAGTCTTTTGCTTCTCTTGTTCCAGAACCCCCTGCAGCATTTGCTCTTCTTGTTCCGGAATCACCTTTTGTCGAAGATGTCATTGCAGTGCTATACCTCTGGCTCTTCCTTCACTTGCTGCATTTGTTCTTCTTGTTCTTCTTCTTTGTTGAAGATGCCACTGCAATGCTCTTCCTCCACTTGTCTCTTTTTCCTTTCCATTTCTCCCCCAATTTGTTTTCGTCAATTGGGGAGATAGAAGGAGCGAGGAGGGGCTCTTTACATCAAATTTTTGAGAGATAATAATTATCTCTTCCAGAAATGATGAGAGGGATGCATCCGGGTTATGGACTGGCTTGCACATATTTGAAGATGCAAAAGCCAGTATATAGACAACTCTATAGAGTAGTTTCTCAATTTCGGGAACTGAGAGAACAGACTCGAGCTCTTAGATGTGATAGAGAATCCTATTGATTCTTTGAGGCACTTTTTATCACGGATGTTGACATAAAAGGTGACATCGTAGTGCCTGAGATTGGAAGTTGTGGTAAGAAAGTGGATCATGGTCGGAAACCACTTTCTCCTAAAATCTTCAGAAAAAGCGGTAGCAGCTTCATGGTGAATGTTTGGATTAGATTCTCTCCATTCAGCACTGTTTCTAGCTTTGGGGATAGCTCTTTTAGATAAATGAAGACATATAATGGATTCTTCTCTTTTGATGACCTTGTTTGGTACGAAAAGGATGTATTTTCAAGAAATCAGAAGAGATCTGATTCCTGCCCGGTTGTGAGTATGGGTTAGAAGTGGAAAGGATGAGATGCATCCTTACCATTACAGATAATTTCCCTGAACCTAGTTGATTCTTAGATTTTTCATACAAGATGGAAAATTATGAAAGACTTGGAGGTTTTGAGTTTTGAGCGGTAGAGGATAGAGATTTCAATTTGCTCTGTGATGGGTAGAGTAAAGATGGGGATATTATAGAGTTTCCAGGAGGTTATTTTCGTCAACTTGTGTGAGCTTTGACAAATTTATAAGTAACACCGAGTAGTTACCGAAATTAATTTCTATTAAATGGTAATCGGTTTTCTAAGGACTTGATCACCTCAAATCTTGCCTTGTTGATAAAAAGCATTTACTTCTGTTGGTCCCTTAGGAGTCCACAAGTTAGGTCAGAGGGGAGTGAATGACCCTTTTTCATGTGGAAGTAGTTAATTTGCAATTTAAATGTCTTCTATTCTAGACTCTGGCTGGTTCCGGATCCAATCAGATAATGTAAAATTGAAATTTAAATTGCACTGAGATTTTTATCCTGGTTCGGCCTCACCTACTCGAGTCCCCAGAACTCTTGCTGGTCACATACCGAATCTTAAAGCTAAGTCCCAACTTTTCAACCCCCTGATTGAAAATATTTACAATAATTTTCCTCACAAATTTAGCATTAACAGATAGATTACATTGTAGTGTTTTCACAATAATTTGCTTGATCCTATACTCACTTAATTTTCTCTACTTAGTAGATTTTTTTTCAGCAATTTCTTCATGCTCCAAGGTCCTCTATTTATAGGTTGGGTAATGAATCCTACTGTTGGAGACGATTGAATCTGGTTCATTGAAGAAGTTAAGTCTAGGTGCATCCGGATCGTTGTTTAATCCGTTAGACTCATTCTAATGCCCGTTTGTTTTCGGGATTTGTGCGCCAATAGATGAATATAGGATTTCAGACATTTCTGGTAATCTGAAGATTTTCCTAGTAGCCTTTGATTTGCGGTGTGCTTCACGCGCTTTACTATTGGCTGGTTGATGACTTTATGTCACTGCCAACTTGCTGTTTTTGTCCATTAGTGCTTCTTTCTTCATTAAATGTATAACAGTTGGTGGAAGAGTATTAGTTACACTTTGAAGGTCGGATTTGTTCTTCTTACTTGTCCTAAGACCTTTGAATTTGTTTGACATCGGATCCACCTCTGTCCACGTGGATACCAGATCTTTTCCGTGTCAGCTGTCATTTCGGAGCTTTTTGATCCGGATCTTTTCTTCAATTTTGACTTGATGATTTTGTTTGTCTTGAACCTTACTTTGAAGTGAGTCGGATCTTGTCTTAAGTCGTGTCTTCTGACTTTGTGAGTTTCTTCTAGCAATTTCCTCCATTTGATGAAGACATAATCCTCAGAAAAAGATTCAAACATACAAACATCATATACTTGATACATTTATACTCCCCCACAATTCTAGGCTCATTAGATATTTACTCCCACATAATCTAGGCCTAAGTGCTTTAAATAAAATTGAAGCAGATTGTGAATAGAGTTCCGGATTTCACTATTATACTTCTGTTGTTAACAGATAGTTAACATCAATGAAATTCTGATTACAAATACAGAGTATAATAGTAAGATAATGATTACAAGAAGCTTAAAGAAGATAGTTAACAATATTACCTTAGATACCTATCTACTTCTCTTTTCTTGTGTTTCTAAGCTTATTTCGAATCAGCTGTTGCTTTCCATTTGCTCATGACTTTCGTCTTCTACACTTCTTCTTAGTTACAGCTTCTTTTCCGAGAGTTGCATTGATTGTTTATCAAGACTACTTGAGACTTCTTTTGAAGGCTTATCACCATTGAAAGTTGTTCGTTAGTTCCAAGTTGTTGTCATGATATCTGGAGTTGGGCTTCATAACTTGATTCCAGAGTGGTTGTGATTTCTCAATCTTTTAACAACCTTAGTTCCCTTACAGTTTATTTCCTTATTTGGGAGCCTCTTTGGTGTTAGCGATATTAGAGATTTCTACACATAGTGAAGGTGGATTGAGATCTCTTATCCTTCAGTTATGAGAACTAATATTTTCCACATTGAGACTTCTTTTATGTTCCGCTTCTGAGTTGTGTAGAGCCCAGTTGTGGTGCATTCATTGACTTTGACTGGAGTCTAGTTTTCATAATCTCTCGTAGACTTTCTTCCTCTTTACATATTTCAGATCTAGAGTTGTGTAGAGTCCTGATCTTCATATAGTCTTTGAAATTTGTAGAGTTCAAGTCTTAAGCCCTTCTTGATCCAGAGTTGTGTTGAGTCTGGATCATTGGTTTCTTCTGTTAGCTTAGAGATAGAAAACGTGTTTCCTCTTCAGTATTCCGAAATTCAATTACTCTTCTTGTTATTAGGTTCCGGATCTTCATCTTTGTCCTTGCTCTAAAAGATTGTTTGCTACAAGCTCTTCTAGGAAACTTGTGTTCTAGACCTTTATTCTTTTTCCTTGTTTTGAGGATTTGTTTTCTTCAAACCTTTGTGAGTTATTTCATCCTACTATTGTTCCGGATTTAATAACTCCAACAACTTCGTGATTTGAAATTTTCTTGGCAGTTGTGATTTCTAAGTTTGTTTTTAGCTGTTCTCCATGATTTTCGACGTTCTACTGGATTTTTCTCTCTCCTTTATCGGGTGACGTGGCTGACTGTGATCTGGATCCAGGATGTTGCATACTTGGAAAATTCTTCACTTCTTGTCTTCTTTCAAAGCTTCTTCAGATTGGATTTGACATTCCAATTGCTTCCCCTAGCTTCAATAACTGATCTTTACATAGTTGCTTAGTAAAGATGTCAGTTTTTTTTTATCAACAATAGGAATATACACACGTTCAATATCCTATTTGTTGACTTGATCTTGGATGAAGTGATTCCTTATGCTAACATTCTTCATTTTGCCGTGGAGAGCAGGATTCTTTGACACAACAATCTCACTTTTGTTATTAAACATCACTTGGACACATCCGGACTTCACTCCATAATCTTCAAGTTGCTGCTTCATTTCCAAGAGTTGAGCTACATGGTTTCCAGCAGCCTTATACTCAGCTTATGTTGTAGAAAGAGCAATTGAAGTCTGCTTCTTGCTGTACCAAGAGATTAGGCAGTCTCCAAGGAAATGAAATCCTTCGGAGGTGCTTTTTCTTTCAAGTGAATCTCTTCCATAGTCAGCATCAATGAATCCTCTCAAAGTGAAATCTCCATTACTTGGATACCATAATCCTACATCTAGAGTTCCAATGAGATACATCAAGATCCTCTTAGTTGCTTTGAGGTGAGATTCTTTTGGACATGACTGGAATCTTGCACAATAACAGACAGCATAATGAATGTCTGGTCTGCTAGTTGTGAGATACAATAGTGATCCAATCATTACTCTATACAGCTTCTGATCAACTTCCTTTTCATCCAGATCCTTTGAGAGTGATGTATCCGGACTCATGGGAGTTGACATAGCTTTGGACTGGTGCATATGAAACTTCTTCAGAAGTTCTTTCACATACTTTGCTTGACTGATGAAGATTGCTTTCGAGCTCTGCTTGATTTGAAGTCCAAGGAAGAAATTCAGTTCACCCATCATGGACATCTCAAATTCCTCCTTCATTTGAGAACTAAACTGTTTGCAAAGCTTCTCATCAGTTGCACCAAAAATGATATCATCCACATAGATCTGTACTAGAATGACATCATTCTTCTTCTTCTTGATGAACAAGGTTGTATTAGCCTTTCCTCTTATGTACCTTTTTGAGATGAGAAAGGATTTCAACCTCTCATACCAAGCTCTTAGAGCTTGTTTCAGTTCATATAGAGCTTTCTTCAGCTTGTAGACATGATTTAGATGCTTTGGATCTTCAAATCCAGGTGGCTGATTCACATAGACTTCTTCTTATATTACACCATTGAGAAATGCACTCTTCACATCAATTTGATAGAGAGTGAATCTGGTTTAGGAAGCAAATGCACACAGAATCCGTATTGCCTCCAACGTTGCAATAGGGGCAAAGGTTTCTTCATAATCAATGCCTTCTTGCTGGTTGTATCCTTGAACCACCAATCTTTCTTTGTTTCTTACAACAACACCAGATTCATCAAGCTTGTTCCGGATATCCATTTTGTTCCAATAATGGATTTTCATTTGGGTAGAGGGATAAGATCTCATACATCATTTCTGGTGAATTGGTCTAGCTCTTCTTGCATGGCCATCATCCAACTTTCATCTCCTTCAGCATCTTAAATTTTCTTTGGCTCTATGAGAGTGACAAAGGATGCATGACTCATTGCTTGATTCAGCTGCCTCCGGGTTCTCACAGGACTTGTGAGATTACTGATCACATCTTCGATTGGATGATCTCTTCTGAGTCTACTTTCCCTTGGAAGATTGTGTT
>CAOJBJ012544846.1:0-11280 GCA_948291685.1 Euphorbia celastroides
GAAATTGGGCTAACAGTTATACGAGAAGATTGCAGGTATGGGAAGGTTTATTGGCCGCTCGTCTTCAAGCACGTCAACGTCATCCATAATTTTTTTTTCATTTTCAGTTTGTAAAAACCTAAGTAATGTTAATATATAATATTTTCTATTCAATTAAATGTTCTTTACATTTCAAACTCTTTAAATTAATTTGTTAATTATTAGTAATTTTAAAATAAATAAAATAAATAATTTAATTAAAAAAATAAAAAAAATGACCGGCGACCGGAAATGCCGCCGGTGTCCCGAGGGCGGCAGGAGAAGAAGCCGCCCGCGCCAATGCACCGGCGGCTGCTTCGACCGCCGCTATTAAGGGAGCAGCGGCTCGGGTTTCAGCTGCTCCACTAAAGGCAGCGGTATACCAAGCCGCTGCCCCTCTATGACCGGCACTTTTTCTGACCGCCGGTCCAGTGGCGCCGGCGCCAAAATTTTGTCCCCTCCTTTTTTACAAAGGTATTTTAGTCCAAAACCGGGCGGCACAAAGTAAAACTGGGCGGCAAAGAGCAAAACTATTTTTTAATTATTCCAAAAATCAATTTGTCAGATAAATGAAAAATAAAGTATTAAAATAAAATAAAAATTAGTCATAAATGTAGGAACATAGAAGGCAACACTAAACTTTAGAAACATAAAATTGCATTAGATTGCCTATTTTGAAAATATTGCCATTAGTTTCAAAAGCAATATAAATTTTGCATTCTTTCTAAATATGTAAGAGCAGGGTTTAGATCGGTGAGAATGAACAAATTATCATGATTATAATTTTGTATATTTCTAATTTATCAAAATCATCTTTAACTTAGACATAAATTTATGGATGTCATCTCTAATTTATGAAGCTTCCACTTTGCTTTCTAAACTTAGTAAATATGCACTTGTTAATCCTCTCACTGCCACATGTCGTCTCTTGATTAGAGAAAAAAAATTAAAAAATGAAATATTTGAAAAATCAAACTAACCAGATTTTGACACGTGGTATTAAGAGGATAAGTTGATGCACTTTTACCAAGCTGGGGTGTAAAATAGAACTTTAATAAGTTAATGATGTGTGAAGTTAATGATGTTTTTTACTGAATTAGTCCTTTAGTATAATTAAACTTTTTAGCACACAATAGGGACATAAGGTGTCTCCTAATGACCGCAGATTCTTATTCCCCCTTTGGTATATATGGACTACTTGTATACTCCCAATACCAAGATTCTTATTAAAGCATAATCTATGAAAATTTATCCAAGAATATGCTTTTGTCATATTAACATATACATTTATGTGAACAAAACACTAGAGACAAAATTTGTTTATCTTTTCCCTTGTTCTATGTTCTTCTTAAAGTTATTACAGTATTATTATTGTTGAAGCAAACGTGGATGTATCAAAGATCCTTATTTGATAGTAGTTAATTGATGTCGGAAAGCTTCAACAGTTCACATAAAACAATAATTTTTTTTAAGAATTAAGATTTTGAAGGAGCAAGTTCGATCCCTGATCATTCCATTCAGTGGCGGAGCCAGCTTGGGACTTGGGGGGACAAAATTCATGGGCTTGGAACAAAAGCAGCAAAAAAAGTGCAATTTGAGGGGTTTGAACCCTAGTTATAAGGGAAATTTGCCCCTCCTTTACCAACTCAACCACAATTTATTATTGATATATATCAAATTTTATATATAATATATTAATCTTAACGGCTTGGAGGGACAAAATACCGGAATTGCTAAGGTCACCGCCGACTCGGGGGGACAACTGCCCCTGCCGGCCCCCCCTCCCTCCATCCATCCCTAATTTCATTCAAGTAATATGGATATATCACTTAACCAAATGCTGATTGGTATAAAACAATAATTATTATTTACATCAATTTGATTGTTAAGTAATTTATGTTGTGTAAAGAAAAAGTTATATAAGATGCACTGGAAAGTCAACTTAATGAGCGCATCATATATAGTAGGAATAATAACAAAAAAAGTGTGCGTTATTTTTTTCATAGTATATTCTAAAAGTTAATAAATAAATATTTTTTAATTATAATTTATGACAAAAAAAGTAGGTGATTATAGTCATTTTACTATGAAATTTTACAAGATAGTTAATAAGAATATAACGAACATTAAGGCAAATTTTGAAAGTTTTTAAAAACGATAGATATATTTTATATTTTTTAACTTATATTATTATCTTTTAATTAAAAAATAAATTATTCCACTTTTTAAAAAATTTCAAAATTTTTCATTAATATATATTATATCTTTGTTAACTAACTTACAAAATTTCATTGCAAAAGAAACACGACTACCCTCTTTCGTGATATAATTTAGTATTGAAAACCTGTATTTTTTAACTTTTTGGAAACACAAAACCCTTTTTGTGAAAAAATTACAAAGACCCGTTTTGGTTACTGAGTCAAAACACAAACATATTTTTATAATTATCCATATATAGTAAAGATATGTTATATCTAGAACTGTTTATCGGGCGGGTCGGGCCCGGTTCAGACTGGGCTCAACTGGGGTTTTGACTAAAAACGTCAACCCAAGCCCAGCCCAAGCCATTCTTTAAAATTTTGGGTTTGGGTCGGACTTAGAAAGTCATTACGAAGCCCAGTCCAAAGCCCAAACATTTTTTATTTTAAAATATTTTTAAATAAATAAAAATTAATAAATACGAATGTTAAATGCGTATGATTTGATTTTACATATAATTTCATTATATATTTGAACATTTTTTAATTTATAGTGTATTTTTTGGTGGTAAAATTTAAAAATCTAATATATTTAAAACATAAGAATATATAATAATAGTTAAATATAATATATAAGTATATATAATAAATAAAATTATTATTATTCGGACATGTTCAGGCCGGGCTCGGGTATTTATACAGAAACCAAGCCTGATCCATAATATTTCGGGCTTTAACGGGTTCAGGTTCGGGCCGGGTTTTATGAAAAGATTTGAATCCAAGCCCGACCCATTACATTCAGGTTTGAGCGGGCTGGGCGAGTACCCGAAACTCATAAAAGGTCTAGCTATATCCCGTTATCAACGAAAATAAACAGTAAAATAAATGGATTAGATGACATTTCAATCAAATGAAAAGTGATTGGGGTGCTATCTAATCAAAATTTGAGGCTTCTAACAAATTTGTCAATTAGGGTTTTTTTTATTTGGGATTGGGTATTTAGTATCCACCTCAATCTAATGGGTAGAAATTATTGTAATATTAATTATTTTCTTTTTCCCCATCAATCAACACTCTACAAAATCTCAATCATTAGATTAGTTTTGGGTACTAAATTAATATTTGGTACCAAATATAAATTCCCGTCAAGTAGATATTCATATACTTTGAGTAACTAATCAATGGACCTTGTAACAGTCACGTAATTATAATTGTTATGAATCTCAAAGGGACAATTTTATGGATAGTTTGTGACTTTTTTATCGTCAATATGTAATAAAAGGACCTTTTATTTTAGATATTTACCTTTTCATTTCATAGGTAGATTTTATTTTTCTTTGTTATCATATGTAACCTTCTATTGTAGTGGCAAAATATTACCGATTAATACATTTTGACTATATTCATTACATAAATTAATGTCAGATCACAGTATGTTAAAATTTTATGAACCACGTGACTTTTTATTTCATGAACGAACCAAGTCGTTCAATAACCATCATCAATCTCCCTTAACTATCCTAGTGTCCGCAACATCTCCTAAGTGTATATAAACTCAACCAAGCCTTTACATCCTCTCATAATATAGCCTTACACTCCAAGAAACAACATCACTACTTCCTAAGACAAACTTTAGCATTAACCATGTCCTATAAACGTAGAATTATTATAGAAATGGTATAGAAGTAATATAGAAGTAGAACTACTACAGAAATGTAGAACATAATAGAACCTATATAGATCTAATATAGAAATATATCAGATCTATGAAATTGGTATAGAACACATAAAACTTACATATTACTGCTATAGAAATATAAGAACAGAGAGGGAACAATTATTAAACAGGTAAATTACAAAAACATGTCTTGTGTTTTGACTCATTAACAAAAAAATTGTATGTGTTATTATTTTTTTAAAAAAAGGGTTTGTGTTTTACACCATTAAAAATGAAGAGATTTTCAGTCAATTTACTATTCATTTTTGTTATTTGTTAAGGGTATTTTTGGGTTTTTATAACTCTAAATTGAGTTTAGTTTACAAGCATGAGATTGAGTTATAGGGTATTAAGGTTAATATGTAGCATTTCCAAAAATGTCCTTGACAAATTAACAAGAAATGAACAGTTTATAGACGAAAATCCTTTTAATTGTTAATAATGTAAAACACAGATCTCTTTTTGAAAAAATTAATGACACATACCTCTTTTTATTAGTGAATCAAAACACAAGGCATGTTTTTATAATTTTTCTTAAAAAAAAATGATATGGAACGTCTATAGATGTATAGTATTAGCATTAAACATTTCAACCTAGAAAATATGGATGGGCAGATCAATTTCTGAAATTTCAGTTCTATGAAATTCAGCGCTAGGGTACCATAATTTCGAATTGAACCAACAAAAGCAACCATTGGATGCATATATATATACAGAATATTCACATGCCATTTGTTCAGAAATTCTTCTTTGCTCTGAACCTGACTTTTACTGTATTTCAAAGATTGATTAAACTGTTTACCTGTTTAAGATACCCATAGCTCGTCAAATCCATCCACTTCTACCTCTTTTGTGTTGGTTTGGACAAATGTATTTTAAAATGAGCCTGCCCAAATCCATAAGAGTTGATGGATTGGACTTGAATTTTATTTAAAAATGCAACCCGCTCGAATATATAAGTAAACAAATTAAATGAAATTTACATGTTAAACTTCCAGTACCTTAATTTATTAATAATATTGTATTTTAATGGTATATTGTAAAATATGATACAATGGCTCAATGAATTATATACCTTTCTCAAAAAATCTATGCACATAGAATGTATATTGTATACAATATACTATCAAGTTGTAATTATCTTTTTTTATAAAAATAAAAAAAGTTAGCTCCGAAATGAATTGATTGGGCCGGTCTGGCTTGAGATTGAAGTTTGGGATAAACAACTAAATACAACGAAAATGCTCCAATATTATTCCCGCTACAGCAGCTCTTCTTTCTCATTTACATCAGTTTTTTTGTTTATCTCACTCCTCTCTTATTCCCATTTTTTCAGCCACAAAAATGAATACTCAAAGACATCACCATCGTCCATCTCGCCGGAACTTTCCCCCCGCCGCCGCCGCCGGCCGGCCCTCTGCACCGCTGCCGGGATCTAGTGAGTTGCCGTCGAAACTCCATCCCCGCCGCCGGAAAACGAAACTAGAAGCTGATCTCACCGGAAATCAGTGAAATCGCCTCTGGATCTCGCCGTTCGCCACCGTCGTCTGGATCCAGATCTCGAATCCCCGCCGTTGTTCGCCGCCGTCCTCTCCTCCGTTGCTGAACTTCAGATCTCGAACCAGATCTGCGCTTCCCTCCCGGCAGATCTACCCTTCACCGCCGGAAAATCGACCGGATCCGGCGACGAGAGCCTGAGATCCGGCGGTAATGATGTTCGACCCTTATTGCGAAGAAGGACCTGATTTATTCTTGTGGCCGCTCTTCTTCAAATCCAAATCTTCTGCATTTCGACCTCTCAGCAAACTCTAACATGATTCTTGTCTTTGCTTCTAGTAATCTTGTATTTTTTTTGCATCAAAGGAGTGAAATGAAAATGGAGATACTGTGCATCTTCTTTATTTTCTTTTGAGATATTTAGTAGATGCAACGTGTGCTTTCCAAAACTACCCACGTAAAAAGTGAGAGGAATAAGGTGAAAACACCAATTTATGTGGCAATGCTCTTTTTTAATTTTACATCGATTCTTATTATTTGTGATTGAAATAATGAGCATGTACCAGAAATTTGATGCAATTTTGCGCCATTCCCAAAGACGAAAATGTAACAAACGTACTGTATGTAACAAAACGTACTGTATGTAACAAATGAAAACCATTTTGTTACTGTTTATAGGCTGAATTTGAGTTATTAATCAATTTATAATGATCTATAATGTCATTTTATAAATTTATAATGATCTATATTGTTATTTTGTAAACCTATAACTATCTATAGTGATCTATAATGTTAATTTGCAAACCTATAATTATCTATAATGTCATTTTATAAACCTATAATGATCTACAATTTCATTTTGCGAACCTATAATATTCTATCTTATAATGATCTATAATGTCATTTTATGAACCTATAATGATCTATAATGTTATTTTTGTAAATCTAAAACAATCTATAATGATCTATAATGTCATTTGGTAAACCAATAACGATCTATAATGATTTATAATGTCATTTTACGAACATATAATGATCTATAATGTCATTTTGTAAATTAATAATTATCTATAACGATTTATAATGTCGTTGTAACCTATACAAAATTATATAAAAATTCTATAACATTATAGATCACTATAGATCATTTCTATAGCATTATAGATCATTTTTATAACATTATATACCATTATAGAAAAAATCTATAATTCGATATTTTTTTGATTTTTTTTTCGTCAAAAGTATGTCATCATGGATCTTGTTTTATAGATAAAAATAAAACGAACAAAAAATTCTAAAGAATCGAGTCCAAAAAATCAACGGTTTGAGATATATAATGATTTTAATATTCGAAAATCGAAATTAATGAAGAGAGAGAAGGCTGATAGCGACATCTGGAGAGAGGGAAAGAGAGCGTAGAAAAGGACAAAAAAAAGAGATAAAACCATAATTAAAACGTTGAAAGTCACATAAACATAAATAAGCAGAGCCTTTCTGTAAAGTTAGTAATATTTTGAAAATTGGAGTATATGGTACAATTTCCTTTGAAGTTTTCAACTCAAGTTTAGCACGACCTTAGCCCCAATTTAAACTTTAGATATGTAAGCTAAGTTGGATTTGAGCAAGACATTTTTGGTAGACGTATGATTGAGTATGACCTGAGACCAGTACTTCAGTCGGCTCATTATGCTGGTGACTAGATCAATCGCATTATGAATTTGGTGGAAGTTAGTATAGACAAATCCCACGCATGATATTGTGTCCAAAATTTGCTTCTTCGATAATGAACTGACAGAGACGGAAGAAGTTATAAACAAATGAGTTGGGTTACATTAAAAATAGATATATGATCGGGTTTAGGGTGTGTAAACAGTTCGGAAATCCAATTGTCAAATCAAATTGTTAATATGGTTCAATTTTTTTTTATTTTTTTAAATGATTTAGATTGAATAATGTTTTTGTATCTATTTTCGATATTCCATTACGTATGGATTTTGTTTTGGTAAAATAGAGAAAACCGAATCAAATCTGAAATAGGTATTATATATTAAAACAAAGAATTACGAATGTTATGAAAAATTGTGTATCGCAAATTGGATTTTTGACTTGTACTAGCTATTTAAAATTACGTAAGATTTAATTTAAGTATTAGTTGATGTTGTGTGATGTACGATTTGATTTTGTTTTAAATAGGTGTTTGAAGTTTAAACGATTTAATTTAAGTATGAGTTGATGTTTTGTGATATTCTGCCTCCTTTTTCAATTTCGTCACTAAATTAAGCATCAGCAAGGTTGCTAATGCTTTTTATACTGTCGTCATTATTCAACTCCAGCAAAGAACCCCGTTGGAGTCTCAATATGAGGATCGATCTCTTTGACCAATCTTTCACGCACGTACACATTTTTAACTAAGCTGAATCAACTATTTATGTTTGATTAAATTTCGATTTATTGTTATGTGGCTTGTTTCTAAAAACAACATTTCTTATTCGGTAATTAGTTAATTAAGTTTAGATTGGTTTCAACGCAATTGGGTTAAGGGTAGAATTTTGGATGATGTGTGCGATAACCCCATCCTTAAGCCAAAGCCGTTGTTCTGAACCTACTAGACAAAATTCATTTGCAGTTAATTGCATCATCTAAGAAATATCTAAGTGTTAGCAAAAGTAGAGGGAAGCACTGAAGATGGGGAGTGATACCCAACTTGTAGCGTGATAATGAACATAGGTTTTGGTTGGAACTTAAAAAGGAGATTGAGATTGGAAAGTTGAGTCCTTGGTGATTAAACAATAACCACAAAACCAACTTAGTTCCCAAATAACTCTAACTTTTTATTTGTAAATCATTTATAATCATAAACCAAAACAAAACTTGCTTCAATGCAATAACATAACGACGTCAAACTATCTCGTTCTTTCGATTTTATGTCCTACAATTGATTGTGTAAGAGAAAGTGGAAGTTTCATTTAGGAGTATGAAAGAAAGAAATAAACATACAAAGGGCCTGTGAATAACACAATGCAACATAAAAATTGCAATGCCTAAGAGCAAATAATAATAGACACATTTCATTTTAGTTTGACACCGTGTTTGGGAGAGTGTAAAGGGAAACATAAACTTTATGAGTATTTTTCTTTTACTATTTTTGTTTGAAAGTCTATAAGAACTTTTTCAAATTTTAAGTATACCTTCTTCTTTTTGCAATGAGTTTCTTTTACAAGTTAAATTGCAATAAAGAAAAGTTCATGTTTTTCTACTTGAAAAAGCTGTCATTGATAAATTTCTAAAATAATACAAAAAAACTAACAAAGTTAATAAAAAAAGTTAAACAAAGTGACAATTTTCGTCCTATTGATGGAAAATTAAATTTGCAAACATACAATCAAAGCCTAAAAATTATTCTCTAATTTTGGATACGACATAAGTCAGCTAAAGAGAATAATGAGCACATTTGTATACGAATATTGTATGGTTTAACCAAAAAAGTTTTGGCGAAGCTACATTCCTGAATCATAGTTCGACTATATACAATATTTTATACCGTTTTTTTCAAAAAGAAATGTTATTTGTGAAACAAAACCGTAATTACAAGGGCTCTCAATGAAGTCGACATGAACTCGATCTTAGCTAAAGAGAACTCTAATTGAACTACGGAACTGAGTTTAGTTCCACACGAACTTAGTTAAACTTTGGTATATTCATTTAGTTTACAACTATTCAATCTAAGTTGAGATGAAATTATAGTTTAATCTCTCGAAAATAAAAAAGTATATATACAAAATAATTTCAATATATTTGAAATAAAAAAAAGTAATAGTGGTATGGTATATCAAGAAGAGGAAGCTGTCAACCTTAATATATAATAATCGAAAAGATTAGACTGGCTTGAGTACAATGGTGGAATGGTCCCCTAACTTGTGAGTTACAATCTTTCTTAGCCATTGCTACCCTTTCTCTTTACCCTTATTCCCTTTTGTTCCTAAAAAAAATACTTGAAACTTAATCTTACGATTTTCACTTTTGATTTGAATCTGCAGTGGAATCAAAGTTATTTAGCTCTTCTACATAACTAGAATTGGGATGTTCGGTTTTCTCTGTATCACGACTTAAAATGCCATTGTGTTGAAGATGAATATTGAATTCAAATCGTGTTAAAAATAGGATATGAGTGCTCATGGCTGCATTTGTTATCTCTATATTTTGTTCTATTTGTTTATTTTATAACTTTGTTATGTATAGCCGTATTATAGGATCCTGTATCATTGTTATAGGATTGTTGCATATAGGATATTATATCACATGTTATAAACATATAATGTGTGTTATAATATAATAACGCTATAAGATCGTTTTAGTACGTAAAATGAGGTTTTAAAGGTTATAGTACACAATAAGAAAATTTCACAAAAGAGTTGTCAAAAATATATTAATAAGAATTTTTTTATATATAAAAATAAAATTAATAAAAATATTTTAAAAAATTAAATTAAAAATTAATGGTTTGATAAATATGATGATTTTATATTATAAAATTCAAGTTAATTAAAAAGTATGATAATATGCTCCTTAGGATGTGATGATGCCTTTTGATTTGTTCAAGCATTGTCTGTTTTCATCGGATGGAAAATTGATGAATAGAATCACGGGAGAAAGGAAAAACGATGCGTTAATAATTTAAATAGTTGAAATTATGTAACACAACAATTGTTTAGTCTCTTATAAATAATGCAAAACTAAAATCATTTTACACGTGAATCTTGTGAATACCCTAAATTTGACTTGTTGACACAAAAAGTAAAAAATTATCTACAAGCAAGATGGATTTTAACAACTTTTACCCACTTAACACTAATTAACAAAACAATACTTAATCAAATTTAGATTGTTGGTGTCTTGTCGTTTATTATGTTTGGTGTTTTGACTTCGAATTATTGTTTTTCATTTTTTGGAACCATTTATTTTTGTCAGTCTTTAAATCGTGTTGTAGAGTTGTTAACTAATGCAACATATTCTTCGACACATAGAGTTTTTCTCCTTTGATTAGGGTATCATTATCTTTAATTTGATATATAAATTATGTTGGACCAGTCTCGTTGATACCGAAAGCCACGCTGAAGGGACAACTCGCTGAAGGTAGTTTTGGGCTTAAAGGAACTCTCAGCGAAAGGAGTCTGTCAACAAAGCATATTAAAGAAGCTCACTGAGAAGAATGCCGATGAGATGGACATACGCGTTGACAAACAATTAGTTTTGTCTTATGTCTACATGTCTGGTTCCGACAAGAAGTATATCGCATTTAATGCGATCCAAGGAAAAGACAAGCGCACATTTAATGTACTCTGAAAAAGTAGGAGGCGGGAAGGAAAACACGGAATGACGCTCCTGACACTCAGGAAACGCGCAGTACCTAATTCCGGTAAAAAGCAACCTTGATAACTGCTACACCAATCAAAATCCAACAACTCAAGGTCTACGCCTCAAGATTTAAGAAGTTGCAGTAAACCGATCTCCGAGAATTCAAAAGCCACCAATAGGATATTATCGTTGTGAGTAACGTTAAGAAAATATCTAAACTCTGTTAGAGAAATTCTAAACGGTCTGAAAACAACGGTAACATTTCTCCGGCTATAAATAGGAGAATCGAAGACGAAGAAAAGTTGACAAAACAACGAATAGACGCACGAACGAATATCTACGAAAAACTTACAAGTCTCAAAGAACTCTTATTTGAGAGAATAGCTAGCAACAGTGTGATTTAATATCTGTTGTAATCTCTTTTCACTCTTTGTGAGAAGTAGAAAATCTTATCTTTCGTTGTAAAGCGAGTTAACTGTTGGAGAGGGTATCCAA
>CAOJBJ012544887.1:0-11651 GCA_948291685.1 Euphorbia celastroides
CCGAGGGGTCAATCCCAAACCCATCACAGGTATTGATATAAAAACTCAAACTCGTCCCAAACCCTGATAGGACTACCCTATAGGGTTTTTATCGAGCCGGATACCCGCGGGTACCCATTGCTATCCTTAATATGAATGTTGAATTTATTGAGATAACTTTTATAATATCATTGAAACTGCAATTTTTTTAAAAAATACCTTATGGCTAGCTTTTTTTTTTTTGCAAAATTCTGAAACTAGAAGGCATGTTTTTGCAAAAAATAAACCTCACAGGTGTTTTTGAGAATGAGTGAAACCTTAAAGAAGGTTTTTGAAGTTATCCCAATTAATTAGTATTATACCTTTTTTATAACTATATGTCTACTTGCCTATCTTATCTATAATTTATTTTGTTGGTGGTCATCTATTATTTTTTTTTTCAACCAATTTGCAAGTACTTCAAATAGTAAGATGATTTGATTCTAAAATTTAAAGTTACCAATACACATCTATAAAATTTGATCCACAGTTGATGCCTAAGGATGGGCTAGCTCCCTACCGCTAGACAACATCCTAAAATTAATTTATAGTTTCTTTAATATAATTAAGTATTAACTCAAAGTCGTAATAGTTACAAGTACAAAATTAAAGGCGAGAGAATTCTAACATGCGAAACACATACATGATAGTTTTTAACTAATAAATAATAAACCAATGACTGAAATATTATATGTACTGATTTAATATTTTTAAAAATATGTTTGTTGTTTTAAATTATTATGAGACACGCTATTTTTGTTTGTGGTTTGCCACTCAAAGTTAAACCATTAATTAATTAAAATACAGCTATTATTTATACACATATAATCCAAATCCAAAGCCAAAAAAAAGAAAAATAATTTGATACTCGCTTTTTGTGATTATAATTTATGCAAAGTAAATGATTTAATATCTTCAAATGCCAACCAAGCTTTGCTATTGGTCCTTTTACTCCAAAACATAAAAAAAGCAAAAATAATTTGGATTTGGACCACCATTTTTATTTTATTATTTTTCATCATAAGATTGATATTGCCAAACAAAAAGAAATTAAAATCAAGGATCCTTCGGATAAAATTTCAACACCACTTTTACTTTTACAGTAAAAAACAAATAGTATATTTTGGCAATTAAAAGTTTGCTTAATATGCCAACAAATATTCTCTAAAAATAAACTAATAGATTAGCATAAAATCTCTATTATCTCATTGCCCATTAAAACAAAAACATGACAAGTACATAATATTTGTTGCTTAACCGTGATGCACATGGAAGGTGTAAAATTGATGAATAGAAAAAATAATAAAAAAGGAAGCTTCACCTTATAGTAATTTACAAGAACAAAAATATTGTTTTTGATGCTTGAATAAAAGTTTTCTTATTTAAAATTAAGTCCAATTTCATCGAAAATCAGAGACTGGAGGAGGAGGAGGAAATACAAACAGAAACCCTAACAAAGAGAGAAAGGGAAGGAACTACTCTTTCAACTGCCTTTCTTGTTGCATTTCGAGATCTTAATTCTTCAATTCGATAAAAGGTAACCGCTTTTCTTCCTCTGTGAATTCTGTACTGAAAACATTCTTTCTTTGTTTCTGATTGCGAGAACGAATATCTGTTTGTAATTGTTTAAATGAGCTCAGATTCTAATTTGGGATGCCCCTTTTATCGTACATTGGTGTTAATTGATCAAATGAATGCCTAATTTCGTTCTCTAGTTTTATCCGTTACTTCTGTTTTCAATTTGCGTATTACTTGCTTTGCTTCGTGCCTGATTTTGGGTATTAGCGAGTTTTCCCTCGAGTTTGTATTTTGAAGGAAAAGTTCTTCCTATTGTTTGGTTCCTGGGAACATGTGGGAATTTACGGGAATGCCAGTATTCAATTGTGGGTTTTCTTTTCCTTGATCATTCGCATGACTCTCTTGGCATTTTACTTGTGCCCAACTTAATTTCCTCTAGAATGTTGGTTTTTGTGTTTCTGTTACATAGTAAGTATTAGGATCCTTGGCTTGAAGGTGTTCATTTTCTTTGATTCTTGTTTTTCCTGTTGCATTGCCCTGAGCCTTACTCCCCCAAGTTTTACAAATCTTTTGTTGGCCGATGTAATAATTGTTTATGGGGTTGTGTTAGAATTTCTTTTGTTTACTTGATATGATCACGGAATTTTTGGTGCAGGAAGTTGATTTCTGAAAAGATGCAGTCATAATTGCAGTCAAGAGCATTAGAAGGACAATACTGTACTTCACTATTTGAAAATTGATTACACCAAAAACCAATTTTGAGTTTATAAATTTCGATTAAGTTGTAAAACCACAAACCTATTTTGATGATGTAAATCAATGATATTTTGCATCATATCTTAATGTTAGCACATGTGTAGCTTTTGAGATCTGAAGCAATAGATAAGCTTTGTCTGCAAGGGGCTTACTTGCGAATTCCTGACATTGCCGGTCAAGTCTAGGTAGCATGGGACCGCTATCGGAAATGGAAATAAAGACAGAAACGGACATTAGGAAACACTGAAGATAATGTGAATTTGGGTTCCCAAGTAGTCTAATGTTGTTGAAATCAATAATTTGTTTTGCTTGTGGTTTGAGTAAAAGAAGCATACGAATTGCATTCAAGAAATAAAGAAGCAGAACTTTGCTTCTTTTGAAAGTTTGTATTAGACTTGTAAACCTGAAATGGATTATTTGTGCCTTTCTTTTTATTTAGATATAAGAGTTGGATTTCTAAAATCCCATAGATAGAAATAAAAACTGTATTTTGAAAAATTACACAGAATATCTCATTTGATTGAATTTAGAAGGTTATCTTTGACAAATACCCATATGCATGATTAAGATAGCTGAGCAAAAATTCATTTGGCGTGTTCTTGTTTTTTAAAAAATTGGTGAAACAATTGACATTCTGTTTATATTTTTGTAGCGGAAGCGTATATATGATGAGATATGAATATTATTCTTGTTATATGTGTGTCAGTATTATGCGAATATTGCTCTCTGTAGTGTCCCTGTGATGTTTTTGTTATGGAAAAGGTATATTATTACTACATAATATTGATCCCCTTTTCGCCCATTTTCCATGACAGGTAGTGGCTCTACACTAATCATGGCGAACTCCAAGGGTTCTTCAAATGTCAGGAATTATATGTACACCGGAAAGCATGCGTTGCTTCCTCCCAAAATTCCTTTTCCTAGTGTTTCCCCTTCATATGTTGATTACATCCCCAACAGTGTAATTGGATCAAAAGCTGTTCAAAGGCCAAGAGAAGGAAACTTTCATCACCAAAGAACATCATCAGAGACACTTCCAGTAGAAGAGCAACCATCTTGGCTTGATGATCTGCTTAATGAGCCCGAAACACCCGTTCGAAGGGGCGGTCATCGACGTTCATCAAGTGACTCTTTTGCATATGTTGATGTAGCTAATGTGCCAAATCTCGATTATACCTCTCCGGATGAGTGTCGATACCAAAATATGGGCACAATTCCTTCTTGGGGACCGCACGATTATGAATACCAGAGAGAGGCTCGTCAAGCGTCTTTGTATGCTGATATTAGTTTGATGAGACAGAACAATAGGACTTGGGATTCTCCTTTGAGTGCAGCTTCCCGTTTAAATGGGCTTTCTTCTCCCAGGGGGAATGTTGTTTCACAGAACTCGGCTTCATGTGCACCTCGGGAAGTAGATGGGGTTCAATCTGTAGCTAGTGAAACGCAAGATTCAGCTGAAACAGGGAAATATGATTCAAAAAGTTCAGCTGAAAGAAAAGATGGTCCTCAAGCAAAGTCTCCAGCATCAGAGGGTGATGTCAAACGTGCTAAGCAGTATGTACTTTTTGAAGCTTTTTTTTTTCATGTAAATTACTTAAGGTTGAATGACATTGCGCTTGCGTATGGCATGGTTGGTTAACCCAGTCAAATGCCTCATTTAATGTTGTGTCATGTTCGTTATCGACTATAACATGGTTTGAAATTTTGAAGATCAAAAAATGGTATTTTACCTCATGAAGGTTGAACTTTTCATATGGACGTTGGACAAGTTAAAGTCTACTAGTCTAGAAATCTTCAAATGAAACCATTTTGCTTAAATTATGTCTGATAACCAAAATACACTATGTGAGCTATGTTTTATGGTTTCTCCATACTGCCAAATTTTGGGTCGCGTGTTCAGAAATATTAGGAACTCTATGTTGTTTGTTGTTCACATGATTTCATGTGAGATTTACTGTTTGCTTTATTATATCCCACAACATGATTATGTTTCATCTTTGATACTTTGCTTTTGTACTCATCTACATTGTTCTTGTCTAAAACATTCAGTTTTCTTGCTATCTAGCTGCTGTTTCCATTATTCCTGTGATTGTATTCAATCTTGATGGGTTCCTTGCATTTTGTGTGCATCCATCCTTTAACTCTTATTTTCTGAGCTCAACTTATGTACGTGCTTTCTTTACTACTCAACTGCCTCGTATGATAGTGGACATTGGGCAAACTATTATTTTTTTAGTCTTTATAAAGGGCAAGGCGGGAGTAGGCGACATTTATCTTTGTTCTTTTTTGAAATATACCTGCAAAATTTAATAGTGAAGTTCTCATATTCCACAAGACTTAGACTCAAGGAAATATATCTATGTAAATTCAGCACTCAAGATAGGAGTGGGTCATGCAACCCATATATCTCATAGGTGGCAACATCCGATTTTTATAAGAGAAATATCCACACAGTCCATTTTTACTGGATATTTAGTGTACTGCATATATGTTTTTACAAAGTATTGCATATGTTATTACAACATTATATGAAAAACTAAGGCTTAAAAATGCTATTATGCTACTGCAGGCAATTCGCCCAACGTTCCCGGGTTCGAAAGCTTCAGTACATAGCCGAACTGGAAAGAAATGTGCAGGCTTTACAGGTCTAGTCTGCAGAAGCCAAGCTTTTGTGCTTTACTAGAGATTGTTATATTACATATGAGGCATATATTTCTTACATGTCATATTTCAATTTCTTATGCTCCACAGGCTGAAGGATCAGAAGTTTCTGCGGAGGTTGAATTTCTGAACCAGCGAAATCTCATTCTTAACATGGAGAATAAAGCCCTTAAGCAACGGCTAGAAAGCTTAGCTCAAGAGCAGCTCATCAAATATTGTAAGTTTTAGTTCTGGGTTTCTTGACTTCTGAAGTTTCAGTTCATTAAGGCTCTGCCCTTTTCAACTGAATGGTCAGTGGCAGAACTGAATGGAAATGAACTAAACTGAACTGAAACTTATTGAATAAGTTATGAACTGAAACGAAACTTGTTGATAAACCTGATTTGATATGACCTTAACTGAACTAAACTGAAAAGAAGTTGAAAAGAACAGAGCCTGAATAGTATGTGCTCTGGCCCCTTCATAATTTGACAAGTGCTGAAATTTTGCGAGTGTTTTTCAGTGGAGCATGAAGTTTTGGAGAGAGAGATTGGAAGGCTAAGAGCACTGTATCAGCAGCAGCAACAGCCACAACAGCAACCACAGCAATCTTCTGGCCACCGGAGAACAAAGAGCAGGGACATTGAATCCCAGTTTTCTAATCTCTCCTTGAAAAATTAAGACGCCAATACTGCCCGTGATTCTGTCACTGGTCCACTTGGCATTTAAATGCAGGTCCTCTTTCCACCTTCCACATGTTATATTCTCCTTTCGGGTGGGATTAAGTTGAGTTAATCTAGCCTTAATCCCGGCTCTCTGCCCGATTTGCACATTTGGTTTTACGTTTTCTGTTTTTCTACTGCTTTATTGCCCACTTTTTGCTTGATTTCTATCTCCATGTTAGGCACCTGGTAGTCGACCCTGAAAAGGTGTAATTTTCAGATAAAATGACTCACCTGAGGTGGTAAGTGTATTAGAGGTCCATGTATTTTGGTCCCTTTGTGTATGTCAAAGTAAATTATTATAATGGAGCGGAAAATGATGAGCTCCACCCGACTCAACCCTTGTTAAGATAATCAGTTTTGGTGGAGTCAAACGTAGTGAAAGGTGTTTGGAAGTTGGCAGTTTGGTGGAGGGTTAAATTGTAGGGAAAAATGTATGTTTAGAACTTCTTGAATAAGTTCAACATGAATGCTTCGTTGTATAATCTATTCAATGGAAGCTACCACTTCGCTTGTATCTTGTGCTTGTATTTCATTTTTGACTTAATGTCGGCTCTAGTGCGTTTCTTAAATTTTATCACTTGCAAAATAATCAAAACCTTTCTGTACATCTTTGTTACATAATGAAAGATAGTAATCCAATAGAAAGCATACATTTCCGCATAGGAAAGCACTATACCACAATGGGTAAAAGTAAAATCACTCAGGTACCCAAAAGCCAAGCCCAAAAAGGGAATTGGAGAAACATATTATAAAGCATAAAAGTATAAACAATTTTTTGTTGAACAACCTGAACTAAGAACCCCAAAGTAGATCAACCAAAACAATCCAAAACGACTAGAAGCTCTAATCACAATAAAAGTTTTCAAATTTAGGTGAATGTTTGTGAATTGACGTTGTTCCTCGTTATTTGGTGATAAATAAAGCATCCATACTTTTTGTGACCCCTCTCCCTCCACTGACGATGAAATGCTTTTGCGAGGAAGAAGACAGCCACACATTTTAGGTTTTCTTCTTCCCCTTAACCTTTGCTCTTGCTGTTTTGTTCTTCACTTGTCAGAACTATGGATACATGTTTCTTAAGTATGCATTTTGAGTTCTTGAGTCCAGACATATATATGTGCAAAAACATTTATAGGGTTAACAAAGAATAAATGTAAGAGATCTAGACATGCCATACGTAGGTCCGGACTCAAGAGCTCAAAATGCATACTATTTGTAAGAAACATGTATCTATAGTTCCAAGAAGTGAAGAACAATCAGCAATAGAAAAGGTTAAGGGGGAAGAAGAAAGCGTAAAATGTGAGGTTGTCTTCTTCCTCACAAAAGAACTCGAATGGTGGAGGGATGAGAATTTTTGGGAGAACTTTTATACATGTTTTATGTGGCTCTTTTTTGAGGAGGTGCTACTTCTCACTATTGTGATTTCAAAACCAATGAGGCTGCATATTGCATTATCAAATTTCTTAATTCGAGAAAATAAGTATTCCAACTTGTAATTCTTAGAGGAACGGAACTTTCTATAATGATATCGAACTTCAAGGGTGTGCTTAGAACTCTTCGAAATGAAAGATTCTCATTCATGGAAATTTTTACGTGTAAAATGAATAGAATACCCTCATTTTGTCAGATTTTAAAGATACCTTAAAAGTCCAAATCTTCCTTCTAATGAGCCCTTGCATTAACCAAGAAAAATACACTTTTTAGAAAGTGGTTCTAACTTAAGAGTTTAGTAGAAACCCTTTTTAAGTCAAATACTATCAATTTGGTTACTCTTTCAGCATATGTTCGGATTTAAATTTCCTATCCCAACTGTCACATCCCCTTATTGTCTCCCTTTTAACACTTGACACTAGCTCATATTCAAGAGAATAAATAAAAAAAAGAGAGAAATTGACAACAACGAACGAGAAACATAAAATATGGCACATGCCGACATTTGAATGGAGATGTTATTCACATATGATCAAGGACTTCCATAACATATGCTAACAATGTTGAATTATCCATTATAAACCCAAATTTTAGAGTTGCAATGCTATTTGACCTGTTGAATAATTTCCTAAAAAAAATTTCTCTAAAAATCTATCGTTGATAAATACATCTAGGAATCTTCAAAACACAAGCAAAACCAGCAAAAAGAATGAGAAAACAGAAGTAAAAGGAGCAAATAAGTTACAATGCCCCAAATTAGGCAAAGTAGGATAATCATCAGGTTGGGGCATAACACATTCATCCCCATCAAACAAAATCCTTCTAGGAAATGTCCATCCTTCTCTGAAAGTGAATATTCCGGAATCTTTTCTCAACAGCATCTCTGTCTGAACATTACCGCTCCCACCTTCTTGGAGCAACATGTCATTGTAGTACTCTATCCCCCAAAACATCCCTGTATCATCTGTCCGACAACAACCCGCTTCGGTATTAGCCTAACTAACCGTAATAACTAACTATAAGTCGATAAACTACTGGTTTGTTTGAAACTTATGAAACTTACTTATAGAACCGTATTGATTGAGCGGGGCGTAGTTGAAGCTGAACGACTGGACTAAACTTTGTAAGCTCGGGTGCAACACTACCAAGTTCCATTCCGAGTAATTCTTCATGATGTTGAAATTTGTCACGGTCATTTTGACTCGCCAATATTGCTTGTAGCTCTCTTTGACATGCCAATGTACTCGTATGGGACACATGTGTTGCGTACATCTTACAATTGGGTGAAGTTCTTCGTTCGGGTCATGTTTCTGCTGCAGCAAAGGCGCTGTATCCCCAAACCTACACATTGTTTCCATGGTCAAATATTGCTTTTGAAATAAAATTCTCAAAAGTGGATAGATAGATATGTGTACTTTATGCAATTGGAACCCGGTAAACCCGGGCAGTTGCAGCTGCATTTCGGGCAGGGGACGATTGTGTTGTTGTAGAATGCAGACAACGAAACACAACATTTCGGAGTTGCTCCTGATATGAACTGTGAATAGATACACGTTACGTTCCATGTCCCTACAACAACATTCCGACATGTTATTTGTCAGAGTTCGAAAATTGACTCTAAAGCAAAGTAGAAAGACTAAAAGTACTTTTTTTGGGTCCAATTGTATAAATTAAATGTGGACATTTTGGGGTTTGATATATTGAATTTGTCTTTTAGGGATCTATTCAACTCTTATTTCTATCATGCCTCACATTTTCAATATGTCCCTATTTGGTACACAAACTATTCAGTTTTAGTAAATTAAGTATCCATCCAATGACACACGTAACATAAATGCCAATACCATTAACTAGAGCACAAGCATATCTTTCGTGACAATGCAAAAGTTTAACCATCCAAATTGTTTTCTTCAAGTGATCTAGCTACCACATAAGCAAGAATTCACTAAGCCTCGCACTAAATAGACAGTTTCAATAGGTAAAACACTAGAAAGACATTTGAGTTATAAAACAGGACCCAAAAAGGCATGAAAAGAAATTTTACCAAGAGCTTGAGTCCAGCGGCGGCCACCATCAGCAGGGAAGCGAGTAGGCTTGACTTGTTTCGGGTGGCCACAAGTGTAGCCCGGAATTCCAAGGCTAAAATTATCGGGCATTTGGAAGCCATCTGATCCACCTACACTCATCTGAAACGTTGCCCCGTGATTGGAAGGGTCTTGCTTCAATGAAGTCAACACGCCGCCTTTGCAACAATTCGGGGATTGGAGATTGTAGGGAGCACCGGGCAAAAGGTCTACAATGAAGGGCAGTTGATCGCAGCAATGGGGCAGTTTTCCACCTTTGAATTCGGTGCAATTGCCTTGTTCGGTTGCTTCGGCTCCTTGCATTGCCCATATCACTTCTTTGTCTCTCCATATCCAACTTAGTTTCCAGCCCGGTGCCTCGATGTGCCGATATAGTTGGTAGTTGTATATCGATACCCTCACCTGCATTTCATATTTACCGACATTGTTCAAATTAGTCGTTTTAATGTACTTATCAAAAGCTTTGAAACCACTCGCCTAGGCATGCTGGCAGCCTATAGGCGAGGCGTTGTCAAGGAGACATCACAGAAAGGAGTGACCCAGGGAAAAGTCAAGGAGAAAAAATTCTTAGTGTAAGAATATGGAGTTTCCATATGTAAAGCTCAATAACGGAAAATGGAGCAAAACCAATGAGTTTGCTTTTCCTAAATTATAAGAACGATATGTAAATCTAAAGTTAAAACACTTACGAACTTAGTCAATTATAGTACTTTTCTTCACTATCCGATAATATCTAGAGTTAGCCGAATGCTCCTTTTTTTTTTATCAATCTAAGTATGAGAAAAATTCCTTCCAATCTTCTACTCATAATTTGATAGTTTGTCGTAATTGTAAACTCGGATACTAGAACCTGATAAGAATACTTAATATTTTAAACAGCATCGTTTCTAATTTTCTACTAAAGGTATGACAGCTTTTAACCTTAACAAAAAAATCTACAAAAAAGTACTTATTCTAAAATGTGCTAAAATGCAAAACTATATCAAGTACAAAAACCCAAATTGAACTTGTTACTCTCTCATGTGGTTGTTCCAAAGTCCTATAGGCTTTTTAACAAACAGACAAAACTGGCATTGCAAACGATGACATGGCGAGCAGTGACTGGACAGAAGGCTCAACAAGCATGGGAGATTTTATCTTGCACCGGGTCCTCCATGTCAGAGGACCCCCCCATCTGATGAATGCCAAGTACCCCTCCCTTACAATTTGTTTCAATTTTTTATTGGCCCCTTTCCACTTGTCAAAATCATATGGCCGGGTCCTCGAAGGACCCGGTCCATTATATAATTTCCCCGGCAAGCATATATTTTGTGGGGCCATAGCTGCATATCTGAACTCAAAAACGGGTCCGGGACCTAAATAGGTCCCAAGATCCAATGACCCATATTTTTCTAGGTGATAATTAAGTTAATGAAAAAGAAAATGGATGTGAGCCTCAATCATTGACAACCCTTGGATTCTTGGGACTTAAATAGGTCCTGGATCCGTGTATAAAACCCCCTCACAACAGACAAGCAGACCTTCTTTGAAAAGCTGAACCCGTAACAGCTTCCATAATCTAATGTTAGGGAGTTATTTGCAGAAAATCTCCTTAATAGAGGAAATTCTAGAAAGGATGGAGCTTTTTAGGTCCAAATATTAAGAATTAAAGTTGGAATAATTAAATTGAACGAGAGAAAGTGTAATTAAGTGCTCATCAATCCTTAGTCTTCGGATTATTTGGTCTTATAAGAACTCGATCATTCGTAAAAAAAAGTTTTCTTAATAGATACTCGTTGCCAACAAAGTTTTTAAGTTTATTATGCCACAACTTCTTAATATGAGTTCGAGATTTTATTAAAATAGGATTCTAAAAACCAAAGTGGCCTAATCAAATTAAAACTCAAAATGATATGGAAAAAGAGAGGTAGCAAACTTACATCATTGGTATCGGAGGATTGCAAAAGATCCCATTTGATTGTGATATTTGCATGCGGATCCAATGGATCAAACCCATCTTTAATCAACAATCACAGGACAGGCAAACAAAGTGATTCATTTAGAAGATGAAACGTCAACTCTACAACATGAACATAAACATGAAATTCCCAAAAAGATGGATTGAAAAGAGTACTTACAAGATTGCTGGATTAAACTGCTCACAGAGAAGAAAATCAAAAACCAAAGAAAACCCATTAATCTACGATCCATCTACAAAAATGGGTTCACCTCAAAATCAAAAATTTCTAATTAAAACTATTGAGATTCATATGCAACAAATGAAGGGCTGCTGGTTTAATTTTGTTGCTTCACTCCTTAAAAATGAGGGGGAAATGGGGCATGAAATGAGAGAAAGGCCAAAATGTGTGTTTGAGTAGTAATTTTATGTCTTTCTTTCAAATTTTGGTGTCTTTTTAAATTTTTGACAAGAATAATTGTTTTCAAAAGGGTAAGAATGATAATAAATTAAAATTAAGGCAGTTAATTAAGGAAGTAAAAA
>CAOJBJ012544948.1:0-11693 GCA_948291685.1 Euphorbia celastroides
TTTTTATTAGATTCATGACTTATTTGTTTGTTTATAGCTTATTTAATCTCTGTTTTGAATTGCAGAACTGTTAGATATTGATACTCTATGAGATATGCTTTTGTTTTGTGCAGCTGATTTTTTTTCTTATGTCGTAGTTACATGGTAGCTATCTAGTAAGGAGTTAGAAATTGATGTTTTATCATATATGTTGTTGTGTGTGCAGTGTACTATTTGCTTATGTGGTAGTTACATGGTAGCTACCTGGTAGGGAGTTAGTATTCATCATATTTGAGATGAAATATGTTATTACTAGTTGCTTTAAGTAATCTACCAGATACTGATTAGTTTTTGTATAATGTTTGATCTGCTTATATATATTGTTGCATTATGTTGTGTTTTTAGTTAGCTTTGTAGATTTTTTTGTTGTTTTTGGTTTTTGATTTGTTTCAGAATGGATCGCATTCCTGGTTTGTTGCATTATTATGGTTATTGGAATGAGCAACTAAAATTTGTTGGGTACAAAGTTTGTGGTTTGGCTGTTAGTTTTTCTACAAGCTTTAATGATTTCAAGAAGAATATTATTGAACGCTTAGGGATTGATGTTGAGAATGAAGACTTGAAAATTGAGTTTCAAGTTTCTACTAGTGAGCATCCTATGGAAATAGATTGTGATGATTTTTTCTAATTTTTCATGGCCTGCAAATATAAAAGCAGCAAAGTGAGTGATTTCCCACTGTAAGTTACAAAGTTTCTTGTTGCTCCTCCCATTGCTGAAGGTAATTTTGGATTCTATTTGTATTTTTCAAATTTGCAGGCATGTTTTCGTATCAGGTAGTAATGCTGTCAATAATTGGTAGTTTGTTTATTGGTATATATGTATTGACTGACACTTGTATTTTTGGTAATTATGTTTATATGTTTTGCTTGTGGTTTATGTTTAGTCAGTTATTTTTTGTATACTTGAATGTCCTGATTCAGTTCTGTTGCTTTAGGAATAATTGTTTTTAACACATTGCTACTATTTAGCTACCAGTTAATTTACAAATTTGTATTTTGTTTTTTAGGTTCTGACTTAGACCAAGGGCTCTTATCTATCATTGATTTTGATGAATTGGATGATCAAATGGCTATAGATGCTGCTTTTTCAAGTACAAATGTGTTAGGTGCCTCTATCGATTTTCATGACTTATACATTGATTGTATTTCTAATGATGTAATGAGTGAGATGGATTGTTTTGCTGACAATAATTCAATGGATGAAGAAGATGAAGATATTGAAATTTGTGAAGCTAATATTGACTCGATTTATGTTAATCAAGTATTTAGGGATAAAGATATATATAAGAGAGCAGTATCCTTTTTGTGATTAAGAATGGCTTCAAAGTAAGTGCTTACAAATCATGTCTGAATTAGTATTACTTGAAGTGTAGAATTAAAGGTTGTGATTGGTCTTTCAAAGCTTCAAAAAGGAAATACACTGGTTGTTTTGTTGTGAGATCTTACAATCCGAAACACACTTGCAATCTTGATTTGAGGAATAGGGATAAGCTTTAAGAATCAGCTTCCATAATTGCAAATCACATCAAGAGATCTTTTCAATGTGTTCAGTGGGTTTATAATGTTAGTGATATTATTGATGATGTGAGAGAGGCATTACGTGCCAAAATTTCTTACCGAAAAGCTTGGCGTGCTAGGGAAGAGGCTTTGAGATATATCAGAGGGACTCCGTCTGTATAAGAGGGACTCCGTCTGTATCATATGGATATTTGCCTATCATGTTGTACATGATGCATCAGACTAATCCTGTATCTGTGTTTATTTTGGAAACTGATTCTGCAAGCAGGTTCAAGTACATGTTTATGGCTCTTCATGCATGTATTCAAGGTTGGAAACACTATCAGTGTGAGTGAGCGACCTTTTTACAACAGGTGTTTCCTTTATCTTCCATTCATTTCCTACTGATTTCCCACATTTGCCTACTGATTTCGACTGAGATGACCGATTAAAAGGGACTATGAAAACAATATTATAAATCAAGTTAAAACTACCTCGAGCCTAAGCTCGAATCAAATGTTGAAGTCGCCACCCGATTCAGCTCTATCGGGAATTTTAAGAAAACAGTGCCATTGAACCCTCATGAAAGGACTCAACAACACTCAACCAGAGATTGTGTCCGAACAACTTGCCTATTTCTTCCACACGTGACAAACTAAAAGAAAGTGGATTTAATTGCCTCAAGTCTAAACATAGGGTTTATGCATTACGTTCATTAGTTCATTAATCTCAACCAAAGTGTGTTCGACGATTTATGTTAATTCAGTGAATTTGAGTTAGGATACGAACCCTATACTTGAGAATTTTTTATTAGAAGAGAATCCTAATTCTAAGAGAGTTATTGTTTGATTAGAGTTTGCCTCTCAAAGGAAATTCCCAGGAAGTTGGTGAGGTCACAATGGTCCCACTTAAAAACCAACCTCCTTAAGCTCTTATCGCTTTGGTGATAGAATTTCCCCGAAAGATAGTTTGAATTTAATTTAATGATTATCACGTATTCATTATCCCAAGTCTAAGATGATTATCTTTACAATTCAAATTAAACTTTATCCTAATCCTAAGTGATAATTATTACATTTAATTACAATCTAAAGAGATAATTATAAGTTGTTACAAGATAATTACCAATGACAGGATTAACATGAATCATTAAGAGATAAATACAAAATTACAAGATAATTAAAGAGTCCAAAACAAATTAGAGTTCAATTACAAAGTGAATTATACAACCTATAGACTTCTATAACTTTTATAATTCTTTTTAACCTAGAATTCCAATTACAGGCAGATTTGACCACTTTTTGTAATTAGACTGTTACAGGTAGTTAACTTATTCAAATCAATTCAAACATTTTACAGTAGACTCCTAAGAGGTATATGAATCTATAAAAATCAGATTTACAAGATTTTGATGATATTAAGTTATTATTTTATGTGTTTGATTAGGACTGAAATGCAGAAACGAACAAAACCTAACTTCTATGTTCATCATACAATTACAAACCCTAAACTAACTCCAATCATGCTCAATTTACATTACAGAAACCCTAATGAGTCTAATGTCACATGGTATAATCGAATTTACAATCTGATTAACAGATTTTACGGCGCATCTTGATTTAGCCCTAAAGGTCCAGTTTTCACAAACTGTAGTTAGGTCATCTTAAAATATTTATAAAATATTCAATTTAACTCCAAAAGTTCTGAACATTGTGCCAAATGAAACCTTAATGAGTCTAGTTTAACTTAAAATTGATTCCAAAATGATCTAACAAAATCATGGAATTTTAATTTTCATGAAAAGATTTGGTGGTTTTATGAACCCTAATTTTCAGTTTATGTACATACACCATATATGGCATGTTGCAACTAAAAAACGTAGTGTTGCTGTCAAGGGTTGCAAGTATCTTGAGAAAAGTTGATTTGTAGCAACCTTTTTGAAAAAGAGTTACCAAAACTTCTTCTTAACCCCAGAAAAAACTAAACTCTAATGTGAACGATCTTGCCACTCTTATATAATGAAGTGTTGCTAATTATGCGTATATATAAAAGCTTATGTAAACAAAAGTAGATATGTGAAGTGAGAAAAAGTGTTGCTCTGCTCCTATTGGGTATGATTCTTTTAAGTTGGAAGGTAACAAGTATAGAAAATATCCTACTGTAATTCTTTTGAAAAATTAATGAAATGTTACTCCAATATTACTGCTATTTTAGGAACTGTCATTCGAGATTTGGGATTGTTGTATTATAATCAATGTAGGTACTATTTTTCATTTTACTCTATTTTATTATCATCATTTAAATTAGTCAATTTATTATATCTGTTCTTGCTGTACTTGTTTGGCTGTTAAGAAAATGTCATGAATTAGAAGAAATTTTGAATCTTCTATTCAAAATTGAACGCGTATAGAACTAGTGGTCAGCAATCAAATTTTTAACTAGTAGGAAACCTTAGTTTTCATGTGCTTGTAGAAAGTGTTTGGAAGCTACTCTCTGAGTTTTAGTGGAATTAGCTTAAAGAATGAGTTAATAAGCATAGATGAAATTGTTGTAGCAATTATTCCAAATTTTTCAAATGGACGATGCACTTGAGGCTTAAAGTGTAGTATTGGTTCAAACTTCCTTCAAACTTTAACAACTTTGTTTCTTGAGGTGTCAATACATAGTATCAGTTCATCATAGGTTCCGGATGAAAATTCGATGCTCACAGTTGCCCCTCGTGTACAAAGCCTGTAAAGTTTATGTTTACAGTCTGCGGTACACGATAGTGAGCATCCATGAGCTAGGGTGAGAAAACATACCTGGTTTCCGAGATAATCGAAGGGACTATTTCCTTGAGCGGGTTTATCTCTTGATCGGCAATAGTTTGACAAAAACTATTTTTGCCCCGTCGATCAAGGATAAACTTGTGAGTCGTGTTGTGGTTGGATGCCTTTATCAACTAGTCCTAGCTAGGGCTTGCAAAACACTACCTAGTCGTCACTAGGATTCATAAAGTTGGACCCTAGACCTACCTAGGGTTTGTGAAACTACTACCCAGTCCTTCCTAGGGTTTTTAACTCTAGTGAGGCTAACTATCAATCGAAGAATTTTAACCTTATTACGTAATTATCTATACAATATGGATGTTCGATATGATACTAAAGATCTAAAGAGACGCGTTAGAAAGAATGTATGAAATGATCCCAACGATCTATACTATACGCATTAGAGATGTATGTTCAAAATAAACCTAGTGATCTATACTAGACGCGTTAGAGATGTATGTTAGAAATGAACCTAACAGTCTATACGAGACGAGTTAGAAATGGGTGTTCGAAATGAACCTAAAAGACTATACGAGATGCGTTAGAGATGAGTGTTCGGAATGAATTTAATAGTCTATATGAGAGGAGTTAGAATCTAATAGTCTATACGAGACACATTAGAAAAGGATGTTCGGAATGAACCTAACAATCTATACTAGACGTGTTAGAGATGTATGTTCGGTATGAACATAACAGTATATACAAGACAAGTTAGAGATGGGTGTTCGAAATGAACGTAATAGTCTATACGAGACGGGTTAGAATCTAATAGTCTATATGAGACACATTAGAAAAGGATGTTCGGAATGAACCTAACGATATATACTAGATGCGTTAGAGATGTTCAGAATGAACCTAACAGTCTATGTGAGATGAGTTAGAATATAATAGTCTATACGAGATGCATTAGAAAAGAATGTTTGAGACATGTCAGAAAAGGATGTTCATTATCCTAGCGAGTATATGCACAAACTTAGAGTATGTATGCATGAATGTATGTATGTAAATCATATCATGTATACGTCCACGTGTATGTAAATAATTTTTGGCTCCCGTTGTTGTTGTACTTGTGATGGATTCTTAGGCTGTTGGCTTAGTAGGAGTTGACTCATCCTTTATTTAGGTTACTTAGGGAATGTAGGTACTTTCAACAATGTCGATGCTTTCTTGCGCTTGACTCGGAGTACTATTGACGTGTGATGCTCTTAAGACAATTTGTAATGATGAACTTGTGACTTTGTGATGAAATTTGGGATTCTTTGAACTGAACTTTGTGGTGAACTTCAACTACATGCCTTGGACTCTTGAGACACTGTGCTTCTTGTGTGTCCGCCCCTTCAGGTTTTCAATTCAGCAAACTCCCGTCCTAATTTTTCAATGGGTAGTCCTTGTGGTTTTACTACCCATTATATTCTCTCACTCTCTTTTTTTCACGTGCCCTAATTTTTGCATGGGTTCCCTCACCTTTTATCACCCATCAGGCTCTCTCACTCTCTGTTTTTCTATGCCCTAATTTTTGCATGGGTGCCCTCACCTTTTATCACCTATCGAGCTCTCTCACTCTCTGTTTTGTCTATGCCCTAATTTCTACATGGGTGCCCTCACCGTTTTATCACCCGTCGGGCTCCTTTTTTTAGTTGCATAGATTGCAACAACCATGAAACTGAGTATTATCACCTATTCTAACTCTATGTACATAAAATTTACCAAGACAATCTTTATGAACATATTTGATGACGCACCTTAAATGAACTTAAGCTCAAATAGAACAAATGATACACATCTCAAGTGATCAACTTGTGTTGCCAATCGACCTAACACCCTAGGTTTTCAAGTTAGCACTCTCGATTGTCTTAAATTTTGCGTAGCTAGGTTTTCTAACTATCGGATCTTTTTCTCTCTCTGTGTGTTTTCTTATACCCTAAATTTTGCATGGGTGTCCTCGCCACTTTACACCCATCGAGACCTTTTTTTGAACGCAATGATATATGTTGTCATCGAGAGTTTGGTCATCTTCTCAAGCCGCAAGTAGGTCTTTAGAGAGTCTTCTTCTCTTTGACATGTATTGTTGTAGTACTGGAACCACCTTCTTACAGATCATGCCCCGTCGTTGGCGTAGACAGGTCTTTAGGGTGTCTCCTCTTTGTGTTTGTTGTGGGATCAGAACCATCTCCTCATGATTTGAATCTTTCCCCTGGTATCAGCGAAAGTGAGTTTGTAAGGAGTCTCCTTCTTGCCGATTTATTATCGACACGAGTATGCTTTAAGGGAGTGTCCATGTCTTCTTACCCTAGTCATAGCTCTGCGTATGGGATATCGGTGTCATTCCTCTTCCTCTCAATGGGTAGGGTTATCTCTAATTAGTCATTCTAGAACCGAACTAGGTTCACTCCTGGTGAAGGAATTCAAGAGAATTTTCAAAGTGAAGAAAGAACAACATCAGGAAATATCGAGGATTTTCTTGGTGTATGAGGGAATTCCAGAACCGAACTAGCTCCACTCCTGGAGAGGAATTTGAGAAAGTTCCTCAGACTTTGAAGAAAAGGTGTTCAATCTGCCTCAGTGAAGAAGAATGCATGTCGAAGGTAGACGTCTTGAGAAGGTCGCCCCTTGCGCGTTGTGGCCATCACCTTCATAAGGTCATTTCATCTTCGTGTTGTTTCCTCCACGGATGACCATGTTTAGAAGCTTCTAACGTGCCCTAATGAAGGATACATGTCTTGTTGAAGGCAGACATGTTGAGAAGGTTATCTTGGGCAATGGATCACCATTAGTTGCGGATGAAGCAAATATAATGCGTTAATTTTTTTATTCTCTCTCTTTTTCTCACGAGTCAGATCACTTGAGATAGATATCATTATCAGATGTTCTAAGATTAATTCATTCATCAAGGCAACCAAAATGCTAAAATGTAAAGGAGACGTCACAAGGCACAATTAGACATATCAAGGGAAATAAGCTAACAAGGAAAATCTTTAACGCAAACAATGAATAACTCTAAGAACGTTTGAGAAAGGAAGGCTACAAAGAATTATTGTCGTCCCCCACATGTGGAGGGTCTTGAGTCATGAGAACATCAATTCTTCTTTTTCGGCTCTTCTATCTTTCTCTCAGTGATCAACTATTTGATGTCTTGAAGGAGTTTGTTGCAGGCATTAGTCTTGTGTCCAGTAGTTGACATGGTGTGAGCGAGCGATGTTTTAATGAACGGGTCTACGAGCTATACCGTTTTGCTTTCTGATTAACCTATTGATTTCCGATATTCCCGATTTTACGAGTTTTGCTAGGAATCGACTTTTACTTTGAAAAATTGTTAAAATGACCTCAAACCTAAGCTAAGGCTAAGTGTTATGGAATCGCCACCCGAGTCAGCTCTATCAGGAGTTAAAAAATTCCAGTGCCATCACACCCACCCGAATGGACTTGACAACACTTAACCAGAGATTAGGTTCGGATGAATTGCTTAATCGCTTCCACATGACAAGGTTAATTATTTGATTCAATCCCCTAATGTCTTCCTAAGTCCTTTTTAATTTACAAATTACATGCATATATATGACAAAAATCAACTCAAGTAAAAGTGTGAACCCTAACATGCATTAAATCTAAGTCAAGTTCCTTCAATGATACAAGTTAATCACAAGATATTTACAAGTCAAAATTCTAAATTAATCATATCAAGATTTCCTAATTAATATGTTTCTAATTTAATTCTAATATATTCTAAAACTTCCTAAACATGCAATTTAAATTCTAATCCTAAAAAGAGAAAACTCATAAGTTGGAAAGAAAATTTATTTACATATTAGTGAAAGTTGATGAAGTAGTTTTTACAAATTAGGAATTATTTACAACCAAATTTCCAACATTGCAGGTAAGTTAGATAGGCATATTCACGATCGCATAACTTCCTATTTACTCAATGAAAATACAAGCCGTTTGTAACACTTAAAACTTCCTATATAATATTAAAAATCATGCCAAAGTTACAGATTAGAAAACGTCTTAAATTAGCTAAATAAATTTGAACTTTCGGACCCGACACAAAAATTCCAGATTTAATACAATTTTGCCGCAAAACTTCAAAAATTCATAAATTTCTCGTTTCTTGTCAAATTGGGCGAATTTTATATCAAATTGAAAGTATTTACATGTACTTTTCAGTACTAAGGTCAAATTAAACATTTATAAAAACAATTTTGTCCAGATTTCGGAAAAGATATTCTGACCCAAAACACTGAAAACATGAAAATTACAAACTTTACAATGTTATATCTTTAGTTATACCAAACCAAATTAAGATCTGAAAGATGTTTTAAAAAGCTTGTTATACATGTTATTTAGAAATATAAAGACCAGGAATAAAATCAGGTTAAAACCGAACTAAAAATTTGACACAAAACACCCAGTTGTAACATTGGAATTTCGGTTAATTTTGGTGATTTAGCATGCAAAGTCAATTTTACAACAAATGAAAAATCATCAAATCAATTCAAATCAAAATTTCATGGCATATAACATGTGATGGCATGAGATTTTCAAGATTTTGGGGACTCAGGGTACCAACCTTGATCCAAAGCTTTCGTTGATGAAGAGGTAGAAGTCGGGTAGAACTCAAACACGCACGAGCCACTCCAAGCCACGAACCGAATGTCCAAGAGTCTTCTGATGTTGAGATTTTTAATTCAAAGAGAGCTCTAGTCCCAAGCGAGGCTTGTTTCTAGAGAGTAGTTGATGAAAAGTGTGAGAAAAAGACCGAAAGGCATAATTTTCAAGTCTTTCAAGGTGCAATTCAGTTAGGGTTTCAAGGTTGCGGTTTTGGTAAGCTTTTGGGCGTCTAGATGGCTCTTGATCCCAACTAGGTTGGCACCAAGTAGCAGAGTCTATGAGAAAACTCTCCCGATTATGAGAAAGATTGAAAAGAGGAGCTGTGGTGTTGAACGAATGGTGGAATTCGAGAATGGATGCAAGTTTTCGGTGTTTAGGGTTTGTTTCTAGAGTTTCAGAAGGTATTTCGATGGTTTAGGTTGAAGAGGGTGTCTGCAAGCTTGAGAGAAGGAAAGAGGCAAACTAGGGTTGATGTGAGAGAATGTGGTAGAGTGCTAGGGTTTGAGAGATCCAAAGTTGTATATCTTGTTTCTGGGATTGAGGGGGGGTATTTATAGGTGTTGCGAGGCCTTAGGGTTGCTTAGGATTGCAGCAAACCGCATGCAAAACTAAAGAGGAAAGAGTTGAGTTGGTGGATTAGAAAACAAGCTAGCAGGGGCCAGGTAGTTGTTACCATCACGACTACCCGTGCTAGTCGTGACCATCACTACTAGCTGGTCACGACTAGCGCCCTTCAGCCCCTTTGGGGGCTGTTCGAAGGGGTTTTCGGGGTCCGTTTCAAGTCTAATTTGACCCAAGTTTGTCTTGAATGAAAATTTGGAATGTAAGAGAGTGTGTTTGATGGTTTGGATGTGAATTTTGAAGTTAGGATGGATGAGAAATGATCGGGTCTTTCGGGTGACTCGCGATTCTACAATTTTAGAATTTTGGGCTCTTTTGACATCTGAAAGACTTCAAACCAATTTTAACTATCATAAAATCATTAAATAGGATAAATTTGGGTATTTGGACATGAAAAGTGATTTTGTTTGGGTTCGGGTGATTTTCTCTCTCGGGAGGCTTGTTCGGTTTAGGGTTTTTTCGACGGTTATTACAATTTGATCTTTTTTGGCATCTGAGGGACATAAAGGCAACCTAAGGGGTATGAATAGATGATATGTGACATGTTTGAGTGTTCAAATGATATTGGCGGGATTTGGGAGACTTTCTCTCTCCTAGGACTGTTTGGTTCTTGATTCTTTGGCAGTTTGTGCGTTTTGAGCTTCAATCTTTCTTTCTACCCCTTGCAATCAAACAAAATAGGATACAAGGAAATCGGTATTGAATATCGGTTCATCATATACCCCGAATAAAAATTCGATGCTCACAGTTTCCCCTCGTGTGCAAAGTCCGTAAATCAGATTTTACGGTCTGTAGTACACAATGGTGAGCAGCTATGAGTAGGGCAGAGAAGTCATACATGGTCCTTGAGCTGATCGAGATGAAATTCTACTTACGAGGACTCATTCCTTGATCGACGAGATTTTGAAAAAAAAAATCTTTTTTCACTTCGATCAAGAATAAGTCTGAAGCGATGTTGATGTCGATCAAGTTGGTTGGAAATGTTCTACTATCGATGTAGATGTGATGAGCTTCTAGAAATACTTGGTTGGAAAATTCTACTACTGAGGCAGATGTCAATGACTTCCAAAAAACTTGGTCAGAAAATTCTACTATCAATGTAGATGTCGATGGCCTTCCGGAGAAACTTGGTTGGAAAATTCTACTACCAATGCAGATGTTGATGGCTTTCAGGGAAACTTGGTCGGAAAATTCTACTACTGATGCAGATGTCGATGGCCTTTCAAAGAAACTTCATCGGAAATTTCTACTACTGATGCAGATGTCGATGGCCTTCTAGAGAAACTTGGTCAGAAAATTCTACTACCGATGCAAATGTCGATGGTCTTCCAGAAAAACTTGGTTTTGTGGTATGTGTGGATGGTAGACAAAAGATTTCAAGAATATTCCAGTGGGACCCACTTCTTTTTTTTTAAAATTCTTTCTTCTTCTTTAATTTTCAACTCTAAAATTTTAAATTCTTCTCTCAAGGCTCACATCATGCTCAAGAAGCTCGAGGGATAGATTGAGGTGACTCATGAGGGCGAGAGCATCTCTTTCTTTTCGGTAGGCATGGCTTACAGACTTCCTCATGGTTCTAACTAGCATGGGGTCAATTTCTCCAATTCTCCACCTCTTGTGTTGGATGAAGACAACCACATGGATTTTAGACTGGTAAGCTTCACTTTTCCCATCTTACTTCAGCTTGATTTCGAGCAAATTTGGACTTTGGCATGATTATGGAACTTTAGGGTTAAGATTTGATTTTGTGATTTAAGGATGATTTGGTGCTTGTGATGCTTAGAAATGATGAATTTAGGTACATGTAGTGATAAAATGGCTTCACTTTGGAATGGGTACCCGAAAAATGGCTCGATTTTGCCACTAGAACACCCTAGGCTGATGGTTTTTGAGGTAGCTGTTCATAGCCAGTCGTGATGGTCACGACTACCATAGGTGGTTGTGATGTTCACGACTAGTTGGCCACACCTAGTGGCTGGCAGCTTCGTTTCGTCGACTTCTCTTAATTCGAAACTTGTCCAAATGAACTCTGATTGCTACGGAATTTTAGGGGATGCTAGCTAACATGTTGTGATCATCTTGTATGAATTTTAGGTCATAATGAGGAGAGGAGTTGGGTCC
>CAOJBJ012545952.1:0-15155 GCA_948291685.1 Euphorbia celastroides
GTGGTGACGCCGAAATAGTTGAATTCTCCGGCCTGTTTTTGAAACTTAAAAAAACACGTTGATTTTGACTTTTATTATTTATTTCACATTTTTAGTAGATTTCTTATTTGGTTTCTAATTGATAGGATAATGCATGGCCCTCATTGAATTTTCCATTAGTGGGGTCCTTACACGTGTCTAATATGTTGATATATATCTTCATTGCATTGTCCTCGTGTCGTTTGATTCAACTGTTATGAAAATTGTTATATACTGGTACTGATATGTCTGTCGGTAACGAGAATTGGTCGTGACAATACTTATAGCTTATAACGGTTAAGTGACAAATGAAAAATGAAAAACATTTCTTGTGAAATTTGATAAATACTCATTTCAATAATGTATTTTCTTTTGATCTCTCACATAAAATTTAATGCACGTGAATTTGTTACATTTCTTTATTTTCATTCAATTTGTCTAAAGTTGTGACCTTAGATGTTACAGGTTCGAGTCCACACTCGGGTGGAGAAGAGATAGGGTTTTCCTTTAATTATTATTGTAAACTTATTATGAGGTAATTTAAAAAAAAAAAAAAATTCAATGTGTTTGTTTTATTTTTCGTTTAATCTCTACCGAAATTGGTTATATGTAGTAGTTTAAATAAGCTGCAGAGATTTAGAAGACACCGGAATATATAGACCGTTGAATTTAATTTGGATGTTCACCCATAAATACCTAACACAAATATTATTTTGACGTTGTCAACCAATACACGTTGAACTTTAAGATATTCTCAAAAACATCATTTCATGTTTGACATAAAGTAATTCCTGGGCTAGCTCACTTAGTTAAACCCGAAGATGACGTTAAGTTCGTAGAACAAATATTTTTGGGATAGAACTTAAATGAATGGAATAAAGTAAGATATGCTAAATTAGGATTCCTATAGATGGAATAACTAACATACTTATCAAAAATAATTCAAGATACAATCAGTTCGTCGTATATTATCTTTACCCTCGCTTGCCATTTTTCTTCTTAATTCTTAACGATATGAAATGAGAGCCATTTTTGGGATGTGTTAATATAGGCGTTGCGTTGACTTTGACATTTCTTATTTTTCATTATTTTATTAAATTTCATGCCGTCCTTTATCATTAGTTTAGTTTTCTATTAGGAGTTGCAATTAAAATATTTCCAATGAACGCTCGTGTTTTTACCCCATTTTTTTCACACATTGAAAATTTATAAAGCTGAAAAGCAGGAGCGGAGCTGTTTTAAGGCAGGGTGGGGCACTTGCCCCATCCTGCTTTGGAGCTTTCTTTTACTTTGCTGGAGTATGAGGTTGAATGAAAAAAGTTGCCTCACTGAAGTGCTGTTTGAAAACCTTGAAATGTATAAAAATGAAGGATAAAAACGAAGAAGGGATGAAGAAGATGGTGAGAAAGAGAGTTGTTGGAAAATGAGATAAATAATATTAAAAAAATTACTTTAAACTTGACAAATGTGGACAACTATTACCTCTCTTTTCTCTCACGTGCTTCTTTTTATTTACCTTTGTTGTGGAAGTTTTTAAATTTTAAATAATACTTACAATATAATATATTAAATATTAATGTTATGATTATGTTTTTTATTTATGAGTAGAAAAATTAAGTTATTAGTTCACTCCCATAGTTTCAAATTTATTTTAACGCATGAGACAAATTTATTTATAAAATAACTCTTCAACAGTATAATAGTATCACATCTAATTTTTATAGGATCACTTAATGAATTATTAAGGATCAATAACTCTTCAAAAATAACTATTTAATCAGTTCATCTAATTTTTATAAAATAACTCTTCAAAAATAACTATTTAATATCTAACACATCTAATTTTTATAGGATCACTTAATGAATTATTAAGGATCAATAAATCCATGCATGGTTTTGTGGGACATATAACATATTCGAAATTTTTTTATCGAATTCAAGTTTTTCGTATTCATAAACGAACACCTAATGTACTTAAAAAAGAATAGGTTATACACTAACTACACGGAAATATGATAGGTAATTACAATGTTAAGAAGGAAAAAAGTGAATAGCTCAAGCACCAAATAGGCTATCAATATGTCAAACTCCAAAAAGGCTTTTAAGTTATATATCGGGACCAAAAAAGTATTTAAGTCATTTTACAATGACGTGTTGAAAATTTAAACTGAGTGAAGCCTGAATAGTCACTAGATACGACCAAACAATCTCATACAAACTTATAACCAAACTTAAACTTTATATATAACAGAAGTACGACCAACACAAGGCCGATTAATTATTTAATACACAGTATCATAATTTATTTTAGATAAAAAAGACATCACCCAACAAGCTCCGGCCACGAATTCTTCCCTAAGTTCCAACAACCACAATATACATTTATTATGATTCAATCGATAGACATATGATCAAATATAAGATCTTAACTTAGAGTTATACATTAAACATAACTCAATCGAAAAGATAATTCATTAGACGGGAGAACTCATTTAGCTTATAACTTTACATCGATAGCTTACAGAACTGACGTAACGTTTTTTCTATAACAATATATAGCTCGTAACTTCACATCGGTTGTCTATAGTCTAAAGAATCGACGTGAAACGGTTTTTTCAACACCTTAATTACCTTTGCACTGGCTTGACATATTTTTGTTGTTGCCGATATGAAGAAAGAGAGCAAGTTTAGAGGTGTTTATATGGGTGGTGATGACTCCGAGATGATTGAATGCTATGACAAATTTTTCAAACTTGATAGCTAGTTAACTTTGACTTTCATTTTTGGCACATTTTTTTATTAGTTTTCTAATAGGAAGGATGAGTTAAATTGACACCTCTTATTTTCTATCGATTTGGTCGGTACACGTGTTTTCACTAGCGAGATTCATACCGAAGAAACGGTGGATACAAAGAATCGAATAAAACCAAATAAATCTAGAAAATTTAGAAACTCATATAATTCTGATAAATTTTTATTCCAATAGAATAGAATTGAACTTATCAATGCCGATTTTGTTCGGCTCAAATTGGAATCATTTAAAGTTCTAGTATCGGAATTAAACTATTTCACCTATTTGACACGTCAACAATATTAGGTTTATGCAACTATATTGCTTATGAAATTGTTTTTCGTGTTATATAGGGTTGTTAATGAGCTGAGTTGTTAAGGTTCAGCTTTGTGCTCGAGATGATAATAACTTTGCTCGACTCATAAATAAATATTTGTTGAACATGATTTTTAAGTTTTATTCATAAATAAACTGAACATGCATGAATAAGTGAAAGCTTGATTTGAAAGCACGTGAATAAACTCAGTTATAATTTACAAGGTCACAAATAAGTTCATGAACCAACTTAATAAAAACTCATACAATTTTTTTTGATACTTAATAAAAAAATATATAAATAAATATAATACAATGAAAAGTGTTTATGAGACATATGAATATTTAAAATACACGATACTTTAACTTGTGAGCTTAAATTTTAAGCTCGAGCCGAGATCAGAACACAATTTAACCTTGATAAAAATTAGGGATAAGTTCAAAAAAAACCCCTGATGTTTCAACTTTCAGCAAAATACCCTCTGATGTTTAAAATCAAGCAAAAGTCCCCCTGATGTTTGTCTCTGTCATCAAAATGAGGATTCTCGGTTTTGCCGTCGATTTTGGGCGCCGTCGCCGAAATCGCGATTTTTCTCAGAATCCTCATTTTGATGACGGAGACAAACATCAGGGGATCTTTTGCTTGGTTTTAAACATCAGAGGGTATTTTGCTGAAAGTTGAAACATCAGGGGAGTTTTTTGAACTTATTCCTAAAAATTGAATGAAATTATCAAAGCTTAAAAAATGCTTGATAAGCTCGGTTTGAACCAAAATTTGAGTTACACTCATGAACAACTTGACATCTGTTTAACAAAGCTTTAACTTAGTTTGAACCTTATAAAATATTAAAATAAACGGCCATGTACATGGCAAAGCTTGGGTTTCCTAGAGCCTTTATCTATTGCTACTATATGAACGACTATAGATCTTTGGAACACTTGATTGAAAATATCACTTAAAATAGCTCCAAATTGTCTTAAAATCCATCCAACTCCCCAATGTTGGCTTGCTTTGCCTTTACATTAAGGTATACTTATACATAACCATTTTCATCAAATAACATTTTGTATTAGCTTTGGATGCCCATTTGTTCTCTGTTAGGAAGGAGCATTCCAAACAATGATACTCTTTTTTATTCGTTCAATTGAACAACTACTCAATGATTTGCTTCTCAACACGTGGATAAATTTGATATGGCTTAATCGGAAAACTCGAAATAAATGTATAGTTAACAACAAAAAGCCTAATATTCATGTACAATAGCAACTCGGTGACAAATTAGAATTTCTTAAAGTTGAAGAATAACTTTAAAGAATATATAAGTGCATTTTATCCATTTAATCCAATTTTGGAAGGTTAGAATGTAACACGCATTTCCCGAAAAATTCTTTCTCACTCTAACTATGTTCCTATATCTCTCTAGTGTTAGAGAATTCCAATCCACTCGGCTACAGATACTGCGGATTTATATATATGTTGAACAGGATAAATAAATATGAAACAACAATTAAAAATAAGTTGTAATAACTTTATCACACGCTAATAGGATCCAAACAACAAAATTCAACCAAAAAGTGCTACAAAAAATAACCTTTGCATCACTTGATAACACTAACCAAACTATATGAGTCCTAAGCTATAACATTAAAACCTACTATATGTAATACTTATAAATCATACTCATATAAAACCACTATGATCGAAGAACATAAATTCTCCCCCGTATGGCTTGATTTTATTCCCATTTTCATTGACCTCAAATGCCTCGTTCCTCAGCAGCTTTCTCTCACCCGTTCCATGGACATCATCTTTGTCAACCAAGTAAACGTTTTCCCCCGATATCACCTTCCCATCGGTGGTTCGAAGGGTGAAGGGCTGTAAAAAAATAGCAATTTAAGAAAAAAAACCGAGCTCGAATTTATAATCTGAGCGACAAAATCATATAAAAATGGTAAATTTGTAGCATTACTCACCCTTGAAATGCATTTCTTGCCCTCTAGGCTCGCCTCCGGATCTGATGTAAAACATTAGACAAGGATCATAGCAAGTCAAGAATTCAAAAACCGAAAACAGAAAAAAACCGGGTTACATTGTAACTTAAAAAGAACATCAACTGACCTTGAGAGCATCAAACATCTCATTAAAAAAACTTATGCGCAATTTCTCCATTTCTTGGCTCACTTTCTCTTCATCGATGGATTTCGGTTTTTTGAAGCCGAAATCCTTCAACCCCGTAACAGAAAAGAGCAACACGAATGAAGTTAGAACTAATCAGGCCAAGGCATATTGATGAACTATGACAAGACATATGTTCAAAGAACATTTTTCCAACATAACAAGTTAAACTAGTGAAAACTAAATAACATAAAAACACTAACCGGGTGTTTAAACTAACTTCTTCGTCGAATCATTTCTGGAATGGGAGGCCTAACTGCAGAGGAAAAAACGAAAAGGGCATCCAAAGACATTAAACGATCCCGATTTGTAAACGAGCTAAAACACCTAATTAGATTTAAAAATCTAAACCTGAATTATACACAAATCGCATGTTACAAACCAATCTCTGTAACAGGAAATTACAATCTTCATTATAATAATTTTTTTCAAAAATCAAAACTTGAACAATAATGTCATATTAAAAAATCTAAAATCACAGTAGATGAACAAAAATCAGCAAAAGCTACTCAAACTTGAAAAAAGATGCAAACTTGAACAATGGAAAAGATCAAACAGCTACAACTTCGAAATGGAAATAAAAACCAAACACAAATCAACTGTAAAAAAACAAATTATTTAAACAGGAAACTGCTTTACAAATTTACAATAGTGTTGATGACGAAAAAAAGCAAGTTTAAAAATAAAAACTTGAACAACAATCTCCACAATGTTACTCTATAACAATCTAAAATCACAGTTAAGAAAGCTTTAGAAGTTAAAATTTCTACAAACATTACATGAAATTCAGATAAAAATGCAAACTTGAAGCAAAAAACAAATGTAAAGGAACAATCTTTAAAGGGTAAAAGGAACAAATACCAGAGGAAAAACTTTTTTTTGCCATTGCAGAGATTTTGAGTAACTTAGCTGCCTTTGAAGCCTGAATATTTGCCATTGATTTTGTGTTACTTTGGGGACTTTGAGAGAGAAATTTTACAAATTTTGAAAACGAATAAATAAAAGCACAAATGATTTTCAATAAATAGTAGGGCAGGCTACAAATTTTGTTGGACCAAATTAGCCCTTTCAACTAAGTTATATGACTAAATTGGCCCTGTAAGATGGATCGAATGACTAAATTGACCCTTTAATTCATGGGTTAGAGTCTCGTCCATTTTTCAATTGTTTTGTACTCTTCTGTCATTTTACTTCCTTCAAAGCAAAGATTGCTTAATTTGTTTATTAGTGTTGAGTTAGTTAATTAAGTTAGCTTAGTTGGTTAAATTAGTTAACCCTAACCCACACTCAATTAGTCGTTTGCACTAAATATATATATATATATATATATATATATATATATATATATATATATATATGGTTACTACGAAGCTGAATTTTTTTTAACAATCATATCAAATGATAAATTAACCGAAATACTATTATGTGGTATAAAAATGAAAAAGTTGCAATTTCGGTGAAGTAGCTGATTTCACATCTCGAACTCATAATTTAGTCATTATAGAGGGACGATATTTATCATTACCATAAAGTAACTCTCATAAGTCTTCATAACAGTAAATTTTACAAGGGTTATCCACCTTTTTTTCAATTTTAGACCCCTACTTAATTTAGCATAATATATGACAATTGAAAGAGGAAGAAGAAGTTAAGAGCCTGTTTGGGGCTGCTTTCTCTGAAAGCTATATTTTGAAGTTTTTTCTAAAAACAATATATTATAGTTTCAGGAAAGCTGTTTTGACAGTTCTCAACTTTTTGATATAAATGATCAAAATGCACTGTCAAAATCGAAAAAATGATATTGTATGAAAAGTTTGTGATATCAACTTTTAGGGACAACAGCTTTTTCTAAAAGCAACAGATTATAGTTTCGGGAAAGCTGTTTTGACAGTTCTCAACTTTTTGATATAAATGATCAAAATGCACTGTCAAAATCGAAAAAATGATATTATATGAAAAGTTTGTGATATCAATTTTTAGAAACAACAGCTCTGATAGCAATGCCAAACAGACCTTAAGTTTATTTAAAATAATTCTCAAGTGAAAAAATAAAACATGCTCTTACAAACACATGACAATACAAACACAACTAGGTGAGTATTAATTTCTTCGCTACTTTAACAAAGTCACTTAAAATAGTCTTAAATTGTCTCAAGACATAGTCCTAAATTGTCACTACTTTAACAAAGTCACTCAAAATAATCCTAAATTATCTCAAGACATATGGTCCTAAATTGTCACTACTTTAACAAAAGTCACTTAAAATAGCCCTAAATTGTCTCGAGACACATAGCTTCACCAGTACAATTGCCTTGCATAACACTAACACTTACTACATAAAAAATTCACTAACTACTAAGCATAACAATGTAAAACCATATAAGCCAACATAATCTAGTCATCAGAAAACACAATTTCTCCATCAATTTTCTTTAAGTTTCCATTTTCATCAATCTCACATGCAATGGTCTTCAGCAACTTTCTCTTATCCTGTCGATGAACGTCTTCTTCGCTATGGACATTGTACCACCTACCCCTCATTATTATTCTCCCATCACCGAGTTGTTGTGCAAATGGCTACAAAACAACATCGACAAACCATAACAAAAACACTGAGCCAAAATTCATAATCAGAGCAACAAAATCATATAAAAAAAGGTAAAAGTGTAGCATCACTTACCCTTACAACACAATGTTTGAATTCTGGGTTCGCCTCTAATTCCGCCTGTAAAAAAATTATGCAACAAAAACCGAATTCAAACTGCTATACTTATTGAGAATTTAGTAGGTTTATAACAAATCAAATATTCAAAACCGAGTTTTTCCTTCTATGTAAGAACATGTTAAGTAGTGAAACTAAAGCACATTAAAGTACTAACAAAGTGTTCGGGATATAAGGCGTTCATCTGATCCACAAATTTGTCTACATCTCGAATTCCGGGTAATGGAGGTCTAGCTGCAAACGAAAATCAAACAATAATATAGACGAAAATCAAAGGGAAACAAACATATTACTGAATCAGATTTAAAGATCTAAACTTGAATAACAAACATAGATCAAATGTACTATAGAAAAAAGTTGCAATCTTTGGTGTAAATTTACATATGAACTGTGGAGTACTTAAATCAGCACATGTTACCAACCAATTTCACACATAATTTATATAGAAACAATGTTTATTATCAACACATCCTACCACTCAGTTTATTTTCTCTCCTAATTTTTTCTCGTCATTTGCAAAAAGAAATAAAATCAAAATTGCAACATATAATAATACTAACGCGACTGGGCAAATATTTTGATTCCTTCACTATGATAACAAAAATTTTGTTGATGAGGTAACGGGGAGATGGATTGATAACCCTCCTATTTATGTTGTCCATTTCTTCTAACGTTATATAATCCTCTTTTCTTTTTTAAAAAAGTTCTAAATAGGGTCGTGCATTCGGTCAAACCAAACCGAATTGAATTAGCTCAACCGAATTATCAAATTTTCATTTAATTTTTTACTAAATCGAACCGAACCGAAATTATAATTCAAGCGACTCGAACCGATCCGAAAACCAAATTTCAATTAAAAAAATAACCAAACTAATATGAAAATCGAATTATTGTTTCGGTTTGATATTTCCATTCGAGCCTTTAAAAGAATTAGGACCGTCTCGGAAAAATTTTGGCCCTGCAAAAAATTTGAAATATGGGCTTTTTTTATATACAAAAGTGTTAACTATAAACTTGATTTCTCATTAATAAACTATAATATATTACACTGAAAATACATTTTGAAATATGGAAAATATTATCGCTTAAAAATTATTGTTGTACGAGTAATTTTCGAACTAAATTCTTCAATCAAATCTTCACAAGATTTTTATCCAAAATGTCATTCTCAGTTACCAATGTTTTCTCGAGTGTCATTTTCATGTAATACTTGTGAATCTTTGATAAAAAAACAAAATTCAAGTACACCTCTTTGAGACTAAATTAGTTTCTCTGTTTTTCTTTTCTTTTTGCGCTTTTCACAACCGGATTGATACTTTCTATTCATTATTACAGTATAGAGCAAGAACAATATTAAAATTAGGAACAATACAACCTGATTTGTGGTGATGTTTCCAAATTTGAGAGGCTTCCTTCTTTCCAAAATATACTAATCGAATGGCAAATTAAACAAAACAGTGTAAAAATTAGAATAATTCAAATTTGTATTTTACATTATGGATTTGACAAGAAAGTAAGCCATAAGCAACAACGTTTCATATGTTAAAAGAAAGTGAAAGATATGGATAAATTTTAGCTAAGAAAATATTAAAACATAAAAGTGATATAATAAGATCTAACAAAAGGGAATATTGTTGAGATAAGGATTTGGCAGAAAATTGAAACAATGGTGAATCTAGAGTTATTTTACCGTGAGGTCCAAATAATATAAACACACATAAAACTTTATATATAATTGAGTATTGGTATATTTTTTTAGTTTTTTTTTACAAATTTTCATATCATTTGGATTAACATTGTAACTTTATTTTCATATAAAAAAATAAGTGGATTTAGTATTTTTTTAAGATAAAATACTTAGTTGATTGGAAATATAAAAAATTAAGATAATTAAATGATTTAAAACAATTTTAGAAAAATAAATTTGAGCACCAAAATGTTATCCGAACAAATATTGTTAATTTTGGTAAATAAAGAATTCATTATTCATGTAATTTACTTATATAACCATTACCTGACCAACTACCATTGGAACTCAAAGCCTCAAAGAATTTAGTGGACAGAAAAACAATATAAATAAAGAGTAATTATTGTTAGTATCCTTTTTTTTTTCACTGTTATTTACTTATGTCCATTTTTTTTATCTTTGTATATGATTTTTTCTTTTTTTGTCCTTTTCAATTTACTTTTGTCCATTTTACTTTTCCTTTAATCTTTTTGGTCTTTTTGTTAAGATAGAGTATACCTAGTATACCAAGATCAGTATCCGGGATACTGTCACCGAAAACTGCCTCATACACCGCCTCGCCGCCAGTATATCCAGTATATCAAGGTTAGTATCCGGGATACTGTCATCGGAAACCGCTTCATACACCGCCCAGCCGCCAGTATACCCAGTATACCAAGGTCAGTATCTGGGATACTGTCACCGGAAATCACCTCCGACACCGCCGCCATCGATGCCATTTTTTTCGGCACGTTTCTAGCAATCCTCGCCGTCACCAGATCTCGCCTGCCGACGCCGTTTCGCCGGATCTTTGCCAGTTCTGGCCGTCCCGCCACCGATTTCACCGGATTTCGCCCCTCTTGACAGAAAATCAACCTCAGCCAGATCTGGTCGTCCCCGCCGCCGTCACGCTTTTCACCGGAAAACACAATCCTCGTCGGGAAACAACAAAAGCAACAACAGAGCAACAAAAATCAGGAAAAAACAGAGGAAAAATGGTGGGAACGGTGAGATCTAAGCAGATCTGGCGACGAGTTCTTACCAGATCCGGCGGCGGCGTTTGACAGAGAGGAGAGGAGGCAGCGTTTGAAAGATCTGGTCGGAGGAAACGTTCGATGGCGACTAATTTGGTCGGAGGCGGAGTCGGCGGAGGTGTCGTTTGGCTGTGAAGGGCGGCGACGGTGGATCTAAGGGTAACGATGGCGATTTTCGGGCGGCGTAGTTGGCGGCGGAGGTTGGATTTGGTGGAACGGCGGTGACAGTCGGAAAAATGACCAGATCTCGACGGCGAGGTACTAGGAACAACGAGCTTGGCGATAGACGGCGAAAAACTCACCGAAAACAGTGGCGGTGGTGGAAATGGGGAGACGGCGGCGGAAATGGTGAGGCGACGACAAAGTCTGAGGTTTATGAAATCGCGTTTTTTTGAATGAGAATGGGTCATTCACGTTTTTGTAATTAGTTTTCGGACATTGCCTAAAGTTGGTGGGCTTTTTAGGCCAAATGTTTCTATTCCTCATAAATAAAAGTGAGGTGCTTAAGGTGTCCATTTACTCTTTTTAATGGATTCCATGATGAAATGAGTATATAATATTAATATCATTTGTTAAAACTTGTGGGTTCCATGGAACCCATTGCTTACAATGTGGATCAGCTTATGAATTGAAATAATGGTAAATTAATTTTTGAGAAATAGATAAAAAAAAAACATGGAATTGTCATTGAGTTCAAATCTATAAGTGACAGCAATCCCTTTTTTATGAGAAAATTATCCATGGGCCTGGGATCTATATATGTCCTAAAAATTCAAGGGCTATCAATGATTTACACTTTACACTCTTTTTCTTTTTCATTAACTTAAATATTACTTGAAAAATATGAGTCATTGAATCTTCGGACCTAAATAGGTCCCGGCCCCGAGTATAATTTCCCTTTTTTATGAGATTTCTGATTTTCCTCCGTATTTACATTTGTTATCGATTTATGCTAATTTGATGGCGTTGATATTTTTCATTTAGAATTTTCCCTGTGAGGATTAATGGATAATTATGAATTGATTCTTTTGATTTTTTAACCTTTTATCTTCTCCACTTTTACAGTTATTAATTTAAATCATTTACTTCCGTTCTTAATCTTTCATTAAAACTATTTCTACTGGCATTAATGGGGGAGCTGATAATTAGTTCGTTTGGTTTTTTACTTCAAAATGGGCCCACTAAATTAATTAAAGGCTCCTCATTCGACGTGGTTCTCTGGTTCAAATTAATTAAGAATAAAGACCCGCGAAAGCAACATCTTCTCTTTTTGAATGGATATTTGATATTGTTGTCAGAGCTGTTGTTTTTAGAAGTTCATTTCACACTTTTTATATAACGTCATTTTTTGGATTTTAACAATGTATTTTAATCTTTTACATTAAAAAATTAACTGTCAAAATAACTTTCTCAAAACTATAATCTGACATGTTTAAGGAAATCTTCAAAATGAAACTTGCAGGAAAAGCAGCTAGGAAAAGCAGCTTGGAAAAGCAATCCAAAACATACCCGGATACTTCTTTATATTCACTAAATTTTGAATTAGAACAGTCACTGGAAACTTGGGACCCCTAAAATTTAGGGCCTGTGCAGTTGCACTGCGGCCAATAGCGGCTTGAAATGTATTAATATATCTTTTATTGAACCGAACCAGTATTTTTACAAAATCAAATCAAACCGAAAATCAATTTTCAATTAAAAATGACTAAACCGAATCGAACTGAATTGTACATCGGTGGTTACAATTCAATATTTTTAATTGAATTAATGAATTATGCATATCCCTAGTCCTAAAATGTCTCAACACATATATGCAGGTTCGCCAACACAATTGTCTTGCATTACACTAACACCTACCACAGTTAAAAGATAAGTAATATATAACAATCGAAAACCAAATTAGATATAAAATCTAAACTTGAATAACAAACACAAAAGTAACATTTCCAACACATGATAATACTAAACTAGACTTTTCGAGTCCTTAAGCTCTTCATTAAATCAAACAAAACCACCTAAAATAGCTTCTAATTGTCTTAAACTTTAACATCTAATTACCACTTACAAAGCATAATCAGACATAACCATTTTCATTAAAAATCATAACTTCTCCCTCATATGGCTTGATTTTATTCCCATTATCATCGATCTCGAATGCCTCGGTCCTCAGCAACTTTCTCTTATCCATTCGATCTACATCTTTTTCATCAACCAAGTACACGTTTTCCCCCGATATCGCTCTCCCATCACCAAGTTGACAGTAAATGGCTGCAAAAAAACACAAATTGATATAATAAAAAAGAGCCATGATAGTGAAAAATCGAGTAAAAACCGTAAATTTGTAGCATTACTTACCCTTCTAATGCATATCTTGCCTTCTTGGCTCGCCTTGGGATCGGCCTGTAAAAGCATTAGACAAGGATCATAGCAAGTCAAATATTCGAAACCGAGTTTTTCCTATTTATGATTTGAGTACAAGAAAACAGAACAAAACACGGGTTGCTTAACCTTGAGAGCATCGAACATCTCATTCGTGAAACTTTTGCATAAGTCCTTCATTTCTTGACTCACTTTCTCTTCATTGGTAGAGAGCGGTTTTTTCACTCCCTTCAACCCCGAAACAAAAAAACATTGGCAAACTATGACAAGTTAAACTAGTGAATTACAGAGCATAACAACACTAACCGGGTGTTTGAACGGTTCTGCAGTTACTTCTTGGTCGATAAGTTCGGGAATTGGAGGCCTAACTGCAGAATAAAACACGAAAAGGGCATCGCAACACATTAAACGATCCTGATTTGTAACGAGCTAAAACACCGTATTAGATTTCAAAATGTAAACTTGAAAAAAAACTTAAACTCAAAACCAAACACAAAATAAATATTAAAATCCAATCTTTGTAATAGGAAGTTTCATTGTACTATCTTCATTGTAAGGAGTTTTCAAAAATCAAAACTTGAAAAATAATCTTTCAAATGTCACGTTACAAAAATCTAAAATCACAAACAAAAATCAGCAAAGGTTACTCAAACTTGAAAAAAGATGCAAACTTGAAAGATTGAAAAGACCAAACAGCTACAACTCGGAAACCGAAACAAAAAACAAACACAAATCAACTGTAAAAAACAAATTATTTAAACAGGAAACTGCATTGCAACAATATTCGTGACAAAAGAATCAAGTTTAAAAATCAAAACTTGAACAATAATCTCCACAATGTCACACTATAAGAATCTAAAATCACAGTTAAGAAAGCTTTAAAAGTTAAATTTTCTGCAAACATTACATAAAATTCAGATAAAAATGCAAACTTGAAGCATAAAACAAATGCAAAAGAACAATCTTTAAAGGGTTAAAAGATCAAATACCAGAGGAAAAAACTTCTTTTTGCCATTGCAGAGATTCTGAGTAACTTAGCTGCCTTTGAAACCTGAATATTTGCCATTGAATTTGTGAATCTTTGAGAGTGAAATCTTACAAATTGAAAAAGAAAGCACAAAATGACCTTAAATTGTAGGGCAGGCTCCAATTTGTTTTGGACCGTATTGACCCTTTAAACTAAGTTATATTGACCAAATAAACCCTGTAAGATTAATTGAATGACTAAATTAACCCTTTTGATGGATTAGAGCCGGCAGTTACTGGGTTGGGTTAGGGTTTCATGTTTGTTGAAGGGCTATTTGGATAAGTGGTTGGTGATAGGGGTCATTTTGACCCTATCTTTTGACTGATTATGACTTGTATTTTGGTGTAATTCTAGTTGTTTTAAGTATTAAGTTGCATGTGTATAATGTGTTTTGCTTTAGTTGATCTTTTTAGTGTTTAGTAGGATTTCTTTAGGTTATTATGTCTTTTTGTGTTTTGTTCTTAGCTTGTTTTGTTTTTAATTATGATGCCTTGATGAGTTTGTTTAAGTCCTTTGTCAGGATATATAGTAGAGTGACATCCGGTTCGAGTGGAGCAAAAACAAAGGGAAAAGAGCAGAGGAAGAAGAGATTTCTAGGCCGGTGCACGACCTCGTGCGTTCAAGCGCACGTCGTGCGATTGTCTCGTGCCAAATGGTGCACACCGTGCACAAGAAGAGGACGAAAAGAAGTTGAAGCGAAGTCGGGGTAGGCCGGTGCACGATCTCGTGCGTTCAAGCGCACGTCGTGCAAGTGTTTCGTGCGATCTAGTGCACGTCATGCAACGCTCCAGTTTTGAAGATTGGATTTTGCGACGCTCGGTGGCAGAAGGGCGCACGACTTCATGCGGTTTGGTGCACGTCGTGCGCCGTAACTTTCCAGCGCATTAAACCCTAGTTTTTCTGTTCCGTTTATAAATAGGTTTTTCCTCTTTGAGTCAGATACTTTTCAGTCGTTATTTTCAGAGCA
>CAOJBJ012546244.1:0-10418 GCA_948291685.1 Euphorbia celastroides
AAACGTTTTCCTGGTTCACAAAACGGAATCCGCTGTATGTGGCTTGCAAGTTGTTCAATGCCTGTCTCATATCACCGTCAGCAGTGAATATGATAGCTTCTAGGCCTTCCGGAACATAAGGTACCTTCATTGATTGCAAAAAGAAATCAATACCGGAGCATCAATTTCAGAACACATAAAACATGTAAACATACATATGCCGTTATGATATATTTTGCCCTCTAGGACCTTGCCCAGTGCAAATGACAACGATTGATATATTTTGATCTTCTTCCTAATTAGATATAATCAATTATGAACATAGAATTGTCAATGATACCAAGTCCAGAGTACAAGATCCAAATTTCTTTTTGTCAACTTCGTTGTCTGAAAAATGAGCAACTTCTACATGTATTGGCTTATTAGGTCCAGTAAGCATCAATGACAGAGCTTATGCATAACTTATCGCATGCCAATGTTTCACATCACTTTCTCTTACTTAGCCGACTATTTGATGTATCTGCACCTCTAGAAAAGGACCAAAAGGCAGTATACTAGTTTAACATCATCCAGCACACAGGCCTTCTCCAATTTTTAACGCACAAAAATTATAACGGGATTGTGATCAAATTCTATACAAATTTCACAAAAAGAATGAATTACAAACTTGGGCTTTGTCAGGTTCAAATGACACCGGTTCTGATAGTAATAAGTCATCACAACTTAAAATCTAAACTCTAATCTATGTTAGGCCACAGTCAGCATTGCGTAATCTATCTTCCTGACTTAAATGATGATTCAGTGGACACGAGCATCAGCATACTAGTTCCAGTTCATACTCAAAACCAACTGCTATATTTTTCAGTTCTCAACTTTACTTTCATAATGGCTCTACACTTCCAACAGCGGTAGCACAGCGGTAGTTTATGAAAGTATCAGTGAGGAAGCTTTTACAAGCTGTACAGATCAATGCATCATCAAAAATTTCATTTAATTACCTTACATGCTATCTTATGCATTCACTTACAGAAAAGGCTGCTAACCAGATGAACATGATAGTGGATCTAGTATTAGAACCATTTATGATAATATCAACTAACAGAAGATAGAATCTTTCAAACAATTCTAAAACCTTAACATGGAAAATTAAATAGATAATGCAGCAGAGAAAAGAAGCCTGACAAGCTTAAAATCTGTATATAATTCCATAGGGGCACAAAAAACATCCAAAAATCGCATGGAGAAAATAAAAGAAAACCATTAGGTGCAATTCAATCACTGCCAGGAGATATGAACCATGGAAATAAGCATATTAGTTTCAAGTAAACTAGTAGCATAAAGCAGAAATAAATGATGGGTACCTTTTCTGCTGCAAATACTACCATGAGACGTCCAAGAATCTCTTGATCAGATAATCTGGAAAATCGAACTAGAGCACATCTACTCTGAATGGGCTCAATGATTTTAGACGATGTATTGCATGCTAGAGCAAAACGAGTGGAATGTGAATATATTTCCATAGTCCTCCTTAAGGCTTGCTGAGCTCCAGTAGTCATGCTTATATTTGTTCAGTAGAAAATGAAAGAAAGCCACCAACAACCAAGAAGATTGGAGGGAAAAAAAATCAAAAACTGATTGAGATAAATAATTGGAAAAATAAAGAAAGAAAATCCACATCAACTGTAGAATAGATCTACAACTAAGTCCTAGCAGGACAAAATGTATATAAAACTAAATGATAACTCAAGCAGGCAACTGATCAGTAAATTGTGCAGATGCAACCAGAGTAGCACTAATATAGATCTTTAAAATGCAATCTATTGACACATACCTATCAGCTTCATCCAGAATAATGATTTTGTGTCTACCAGGAGGCAGACTTACTTTTGTGTGAGCAAACATCTTGATTTTGTTCCTCACCACATCTATACCCCTGAAAAGTAAATGGGAATTGATCATATACTGAAACTTTACCCACATAACACATCAGAACTTAAATAACGAAAAAATTTGAAAGCCTTACCTGTCATCTGAAGCATTCAGCTCCAAAACACCCTCCTTATAATGAGCACCCAAAAGCTCATGTGCAAGAGCCAGTACGCTTGTAGTCTTCCCAGTTCCAGGAGGACCCTGAAAACACAGAGTAGTTCTCTTACCAGCTCGATGGAGATATTTCGGGTTGGGCATGCCAATACTAAACCATCAACCGCAATGATAATCTTTGAAAATTTTAACATGACATGCTGGATTCACACTAGGGTTTTAATTTCAATAACCAAAAACAGCCCAAATTCGCATAAAAATTAACTAATTTTAATTTTTGTTCGCATATACTAGTTAAATGCAAGGGATTGTTACCAGCAAGTAAGATCTAAAACCAAGGAGTGCATTTTTGCGGACTGAAGAGAAGAAAACAAGGGAGAAAGGGTACCGATAGGATAAGATGGGGCATATTGCCGTCTTGAGCGATAACTTGGAGACGGGAGACAGCATCCTCATTGCCGACGATATCGGCGACTTTGGTGGGCCGGTACTTCTCCACCCAGGGAATGTCGTAGGCTTGGCTACTACTCTGCGCTGAAGAAGATGAAGACGCCATTTAGTGAAGAAGCGAAGGCGGAGGGAGCGCAGCAATTCGTCCAGACCCGCAAAAACCTACGGTCTCCAACTATCCCTAAAGTCGAAAATTTGGAGGGAAATGGACTTGTTTCTCAGCTTTTTAACTTCTCCGCCTTTCAAGACCAAAATACTCCATTTCTTATTTTCATTTATTTATTTTCTCTTATTTTATAAACCAAACATATTACTGGCTTCGAAGTATTATGCATGAAAAAGATAATCAAATAAATGGAACCCTTCAAGGCAAGGATCTTGCGGCAAGACTAACATTAGTTTGAAATTGTTTATAATATATATTGAAAAGGTTTATTTTCTAATTTTTTTCTATGGATATCAAGTTTTAATTTTAAATGTAAAATATATTATTTTGAAAACAACTTTTTAAGAGCTAACTATGGAATTAGTTCAGCCGCCCGACCAATGGGTTTGTAGCACAGTGGTAAGGTATAAATTGGTAAGTAGTTAATTACCCGCGAGTTGTGGAATAACGAAAACAACTCCGCCCTTTGATTTCCATAGTTCCTTGTTGCCCGTCAGCTTCACACCCCTACAGATAATTCACCATTATTTTCAATCCCAATCCCTATCGCATTCCTGTTCATCAATCGAAGTCGGCAAACAATTTCCTCACTAATCATCAAATCTACAATCCCTACTTTCAATTTTATGGCATGAATCTTAATTTCGTGTAGCATGTCCTCCGCGACCTCGACAACCACCACCGGGGGCTTAAACTCCGCCCGATCCTCCGATACTACGACGCCGTTGCTGTCCCCCGGCGCTTATGGCGATTCCAACGACAGCCCAGCCCGCCGATCCGGCCGCCGGCAGTCGCTCCGTGACGCCGCTCGGTTCCTTCGCCGGGCCAGCAGCCGCCGCATGATGCGGGAGCCGTCGATGCTGGTGCGTGAGACGGCGGCGGAGCAGCTGGAGGAGCGGCAAAGCGATTGGGCGTATTCGAAGCCCGTGGTGATTCTCGATATTATCTGGAACTTCGCTTTTGTTGCTGTGGCTGTGGGAGTTCTGATACTGAGCAGTGATGAGAAACCTGGTATGCCCCTGAGGCTCTGGATTATTGGCTATGGATTGCAGTGCGTGTTGCATATGATTTGTGTTTGTGTGGAGTATAAGAGACGGAGGAGGAGACGAGTTGGCTTTGCAGGGATTGGGAGAGGCCTTGGCAGTGATGGCAATTCGAGTTCTGGATCGAGAGGGGAGTCTCCGGGTTATGTTACTCTGGCTCAGCTTGAAGAGGATGGAACTAGGTATTGTTAAAATTTGATTTGATCCTTGATTCAATTTTCCCAGAGTAACATCTCAAATCATGATTTTAAATTTATAACTTTAATTTACTGATCAAAGTCCATGGTTTTAGATGCACATAAGTTTCTTATAGTGTTTGACATTTGAAGTAGGAATGATTCTAGGAAGACAGGACGTCTAGTGCCTAAATTAGTAAATTTTGGGTATAGACTATAGTGTTGCACTCCCAGCTGCAGTCTCAAAATTTGAATTTAGCTTTGGACAGGATATTTTGATTATTGCTTTCCCGAAACCACAATTTTCCCTTTCGAAGGAAAGCTTGTGCTTTATGGGATAGCAATCCCAAACTGGCTCTTATAAGTGGATCTTTACATGTGTTATTTCAATATTTTTGATAACGGGTCATTTTTTTTCTTTGAGTAACTGTTCTTCAAAACATAGCTCTCCGAGTGACACCTTCTTCATTTTGATCCTGAATTTTATCTTAATTTCTCAGCAGTGTGGCAAAGCATCTTGAGTCTGCAAATACAATGTTCTCAATCATCTGGTGGATCATTGGGTTTTACTGGGTATCTGCTGGTGGCCAGGGTTTGGCAGATGACTCTCCTCAACTCTACTGGTTTGTTCTGCTCCCTTTATGACATAGTTTGAGGTTGAAGTGTTTTCTGGAAGTAGTATCTCATGGCAGGATGTTGTCTCTTGTTTTGCAGGCTTTGCATAGTTTTTCTTGGTTTTGATGTGTTCTTTGTCGTCTTTTGTGTTGCGCTGGCATGTATCATTGGTATTGCTGTTTGCTGTTGTCTCCCATGTATTATTGCAATCTTATATGCTGTTGCAGACCAGGTAGCTTTCTCTCTCTAAGTTTTTGGTTTCTTTGTAGAATTCTGAATAGATCAATGATTGTGGCTATATGCATATAGGATCTACTGACTCGAACTAAATGAATAATTCGAGATGAATGAATTTTGCCCCTTTAAATTCAGTAGTTGGGTGGAATATTGATAATCTAACGTCAAGGGTTTTATATGTCAGTTATACTTGAAACAAGGGTCTTGAGGAAGTGCAGTTATTCCCTTTAATGTTTTCAACAGTGAAATTGCACCCTCATTGCTTTCCTTGACTCACTAGCTTGTGTGGCTTTATTTAGTGTGAACTCAAACTTGCATTTCATGAGTAATTATATCAAATAAACAAGGCTGGCTATATAGTTTTAAAAGGGGCGAAACTGATCCAGAAATGGAATTTCAGAATTATAGATTTTGTTGTTATTTGTTTGCAATTAATTACGGGTTTGAATTAGTCTAACTTAGGTGATTGAGTAGGTGATATGCACATGAAATTGTGGCATTTTGTTAAGTTTTCTACCCTTACTCATGAAATAGGGTAGAAAATAGGGTATAACACTTAACAAATTGCCATAATTTCATGTGCATATCACTTAGTCGATTATTTGAGTTAGACCAATTCAAATCCCCTAATTAATTGGTATCAAATGCCACAAAATCTAAAAATCTGAAGTTCAATTTTGAATCAATTTCCAACAGCTCAGTTTTGCCCCTTTTCAAATGATTACTAAAGGAAGTTACCTGTAAATTTCAATTTTATCAGTTATTTCTCACTTAAGTAACTGGTAATTAAGCTAGGGAAAAATGATGCATGTCAAATTGCACCCTAAGAAGTGTCAAGGGTATGCTTCAGTCAGTGGCATGCTTCCCCACATATGCTGGGGTAATTGTTTTACCATTATCCATACTTGAATATTGTTTTTGATACAATGAAGTTGTTAGATTCTCACAAGTTTCTAGTATTGTATGGCATGTGAAAATGAGTATTGATGAACGATGTGAAAAAATCAAAAAATAGATAGAGGAAGAAAGACAATCAAACCAGTTCAAATGTAAATGATAGCTTACTTGCCATAAGTTTCTATTTTCTAGTCTGGTATGAATCTTTTGGTTAGCATTGTTGCTTGTACTAGGAGTTTCATCTGGCAATTTTATATGTTATAGTATCTACAGATTTCTTACTATTTGCATTAATCTTCCATGCAACTTGTTGGAACAGGAAGGAGCATCAAAAGAAGACATTGATCAACTCACAAAATTCAAATTTCGAAGAATTGGAAATAACGAAAAGCTTTCTGATGATGAACAAGGAGTTGGTGGACTGATGACTGAATGTGGCACAGATTCACCGATCGAGCATGCTCTGTCAGAGGAGGATGCGGTACCTATTAAATTTTCATTTCTTTTTTTTCAAAAATCCCGTGTCTCAATTAAGAATAATAATAATAATAATCAAATGTTGCTCTGTGGACTGTTGTAGGAATGTTGCATCTGCCTTTCTACATATGAAGATGGAGTTGAGCTAAGGGAACTTCCTTGTGGTCACCATTTCCACTGTGCCTGTGTAGACAAGTGGCTGCATATCAATGCCACTTGTCCTCTCTGCAAATACAACATCTTGAAGAGCAGCAGAGGAGATAGAGAGGAAGTGTAGAAAGATCGAGCCGTGTTTGCAGTTGTGTTCTCTATTCTTCTAGTAGAAGTTATGGTGGGTGCATTGCTCTGGCATGGCATATTTTAGATTGATTTGTATATTTTTATTTGGCTCTGCTCATTCAGGGCATCTGTTGCTAACCCCACTGAAATAAGCACTTGTTTGCTTTTTGTCCTTCGGTATTTTATCTCTTTTCTCCTTGTTATTAGATAGGGATCATGATAAGATTTGTGCATACAGCGGTGTTTGTAGGTTCTTCGGGAATATGTAAAGAGGTGGTGTGAAACAAACGAATAAGTTGAGCTTTCTTCTGATGAATTGTTGCCTGTGTTAGGTTGTTTGGTGTATCATCTTCTTCGATCTATTACAAGATGCAATGTTCTCTTTGCTTAATGTAATAATTTGCAAACCATGCATGATTTGCTTCTGATATGCTGATGAAATAGTGTGATTCTTTAAAGAGTGATAAAGTTATGGTATCCTTTGTAATTTTCTCTTCATGTTTGAACATTAATGTGTCCTCTGCATATTCCATTGTTTCTCACCGGTTTAGCAGAATAGAAATTGGTGTCTGCTCTTTGTTTTCCCAATGTGTTGTGCTGCTGCTAATAGTGAAAATCAAATTAACTTCTTGTTTAGGTGAGTTTCTAATTGCTTAGAAGCTGGTTATGTTAAAAAAAATGAGGCGGAGAGATTTACAGAACATGACGGTGATATGCTTTGATGAATTCTATAAGTACTTCTATTATAGGCCTATTATGCATTTAGAAAAATTCTATGAATGCTATGGTACAAATATAAAATTATACGCAATTTATAGTTTTTCAACAGCTTAGAATATAAATTGCACTTTAAAATTGGCATGAAATGTCATGTGCCAACCCAGATTCTCATGTGTGACTGCTTAACCCTAAAAAGTTTTGGCAAATTCATATAATATACTCCTCTTAATGTCATCTACTTAAAGGCATGTCAAAATTTTGGAAATTTAGAAAAATGAATACAATTTAAGTCATCAAATGTCAAAAGTGGTACAAGTTACAAGGAAAAAAATACTCTTTACATAATTTCATTTTTAAGTCCTTATTTATTTTCATATTAAAATACTATTTTCTCTAAAATTTCATAACCCACGTTTTATTTAAACTCATTTTTTCTTCTCCATATTCAAAATTGCCAAACTTATATAAATGAAATCATGCTTTTGAAAATCACTAAAGCACTAAAACAGCTATAATTAATTAGTTAGTTTTGTTTAAAAGAACATAATATTTTTATAATTTTAATATTGTTACAGGTTTAAATAAATATATTTTGAGTTTGTTTTGTGGTTTCGCCAATGGCTTCAAAAAATGTATCGTTTTCGAATTTGAAGGTTTTCTTAATGAGGGGGAGAGAGGGGAGAAACATAGAGAGAGAAAAAAAAACTTTATTTTTTTTAAATTTGTTGTCAATACATAATATCACCCTCCTAAATAGTTAAAGGTGGTTGCATTAGCATATTGGAGATGTTATAGTATAGTTTATTAGTTAAGCCAACATGGAGTGGGGTATCAACATTGCAAGTTAATGGCGAGGCATGGCGCTTCGTACCAATTGAAGGGGACAACTTTTTGTTAGAGTTGGATCATCCAAATCAGAGCCAGATCCATTCCATAAATTTTGAAGAAAACAAAATTCAAAGTCAAAGATTGAAGACTGGTTAAAGTAAAGAATCCAAACTTAGAACAACTTCGGAATCCGGTGTCGAGGAAAAACTCCAAAATACACGTTGACAATTAAGATTTCGGTCTCAAACACTTTGAGAACTACAAAGTGTATTGAAAAAGATTCAAACTGGTCTCCAAAGTGCATTTAATGATCTTCCATCAAAGCCCGACATTAAATGAAGAGAGAAGTACTAGAAGACAAAAGTGGCAAATTGATAGACACATAAAGCGCGTGACCTTTTTAGGACAGCCAATCATAGAGCGCGTGAAGTGATACCACCAAAATCAAAGTTGCGCGGATTAGTTTCAGACAAAGATTTGGTCTGAAATCCGATCATCTTTTATTGGTGCTAGGATCTCAATGCTACAACGGACATTTATTGTGTCTAACAGCCAAATCAACGGTTCAGATACATTAAGAATTAACTTCTCCAACGGTCGCATTTATTGCTCAACCTATAAATAGAAGATTTGGAAAACTGAAGAAATTGCTAATTTTCAATTGCTTTCAAAGAGCAAGGAGTTTCACCAAGAGAATCCGTGAACAAACGTGAGAACGATCAATCCGAAACTATCTATTAGAACTGTTTTTAGAAAACAAAATTTGTAAACCTTTTCAATTAGGGGATTGAAAAGTTGGGACTTAGTTAAGTGTGTTGTAAACCTAGTGGTATATCCTACCTCTAAATTGTGAGTTCCGGAAACAACTTGTAAAAGGCTTGTTTTCTGCCCATGAAAGAAGATACTTAGTGGATTAAAGACTAAAGAGAGTTCTAGGGACTAGATGTAGGCAAGGTCGGACCAGGATAAAAACTTTGGTTTGCAATTTTTAACCATACTCTCTCTATTTTGAAACTGCAAGTTCTTTAAATTAGCATTCATTAGACAGACCATCCAGAAGTTTTTTGAATTCCGAATTTAAGTACGTGCTACACCTAGACTAAGATTAAGTTTACATTTTAATTCCGTGAAAATGGTTATTCACCCTCTCTGATCCGAATTTTGGCCCAAAGGGACCAACACTTTTAAATATGGCACATAACTCCTTAAAATTGGCATAATATGTGTAACATGACCCCTTGAGAAGGCATGTGTAGTCTCACTTCGAGAAGTGAAGCACTCACACTTATGTGACATATTTTTAGACCACTAAAAGTGTAGCATGTGTCAACTAACAATAAACTTTTTAATATTTCATGGGTAAAATTCATATTCCAAATTAAAAACATTATAACATAACATTTTCTCCAAACACATACACGAATCCATTAAAACCTTAAAATAAAATACATTCCCTTATGATAATCTCATATTCAAACACAAAATCCTTGAACAAAAATCCTTGAACAAAACAATCATTAAACAGAAATTATGTAAATATTTCTTGATTTAAGTTTTACTTAACAAGTTTAAGTTTTTTAATAATAATTTATCAATTGTTACATATTAAGATTTGATTTCGATCTAATGAAACACAAAGTTATTTTTACTAATGAGATAGAATAAACTATAAAGTTAGTGTATAAACAAAATAGAAGTAGTGAATTTGGAAGTAATTTGTGGTAGTGAAGATGAGAATCGACAACTAAGGAGTGAGAGCAGACAAGAGAGAGAGAGAAAGAGGAGGAAAAGGGGCTTGACTTGTTAGGGGTGATTGGTAGATTTGTTCACATATTCCAGCCCAGCACAAATAAAAATATATTTATTTAATATTTTTATATTATGTTAAATAATTTATATATTTATTTTAATATTAATTTATTAAATTATTAACTATATTTTTAAAAATTTTACTATATTATGTATTTAAATGTAAAATTTATATAAAATATTATTTTTTATAATTTAATTAATAATAAAATAAAATAAAATTATTAGCGGATCATAACCCGAACTTAAATTTAACTATGCATTTGAAATGATTTTCTTCGAACAAGCAATAAATGAAGGAATATTGTAATATATATGGAAAAACATGTCCTTTTATCGTCTGCTTTTCGCTCTCCCCGAAGTACCCCTTTTTGCTCTTTTCAGCAGCACTTTTCTACTCTCCGTTTCTCCTCAGCTCCTTTATTTCTAATTCCTTATGTCGCTCTCTATCGAGAAGATGGAATTCTAAGATAGATGGATCAAACAGCTCTCTTCGACCGCTACCGTCGCGATCGCCGGAAGCTTCTGGAGTTTCTCTTCTCTTCTGGCTTCATCAAAGAGCTCCGAACTCCCTCCGGTCCCGTCAGCTCTTTCTCCAATATCAATTTCGACGCTCTCAGCGCCGATTACATCCTAGAGTGCGTAAAATCAGGTATCTGGATATCTTTGCGTTGCTTTGCTTTGTTTGTGGAGCTCTCG
>CAOJBJ012547322.1:0-11521 GCA_948291685.1 Euphorbia celastroides
GAGTTGCTTTATTAGATGGCTCTAAAGGCCTCTGATCAAATACAAACCCTAATCGAAACCAAATCTGTCTCAGCTAAGCAATAATCTCACATAAAACTCAGAATAGGCACCGATATCAGAGATTAAAGCAACTAACAAGTGATACAACACAAAAAGTGAAAGAACTAGCCACAAACAGAGCACAAGGAACAGAGATCACCGTCTTTCGTAAAAGACAACTGCCTTCGGCACCAGAACTACACCGGAGAACGAAGAACACCAGAAAGAAGATCGAAAACCCTTGAGAGAAAAGAAAGCGGCTAAACTTGTATTGCAGAGAGAAAATTGTTGTCAACCCTAATTCTGAGAACAATGCCTTATATACTTCTTTGAATAAGTGAAACCGTTTAGTGAGTAAAACGGTGTAGTATCCTGCTCCATCATTGACAGATGGGTCACTTGGTTCCGGGTTCGGGTTATCGGGTCTATGTCATGGGCTTGAATGAATCATCCCCAACAAATCTTATGTTGTTTCCAGGGTCAAACAGAGAATCTCCGAAGACAAACATGTAAGATTCTCCACTCACTGGAATATTCTTCATTAAAAGAAATAAGCTTAAAGCTCCCCGAAAAAAATCCTATTCTCATACCCATTGTTCTTGTGATAATGTTATGGTGTGGTTCTCCTTAATTGGGTTGTTATTTATAATGGAATTTTTTTTTGTGATTGAAAGAGTGAGAAAAAAAGAGAAATTAGGCACATGTTTCTTATTACACTAAGGAGAGAATGATAGTCTTCTTTATTGTATATGCATAATGTCGGGTATGGCACAGTAGACCTAAAAGTTTAAACTCATTTCTACTGTGTAAAGAAATTTTTAATTCCATAAATGAAATTGTTAAGAACAGTAGTTTACTTGCTCGTCTAAACATTCATTAAAAAAAGTTGTTAGTGAAAGGCCATTTACGGATTACTAAGTGATTTGATAAACATAATGACTTATTAATAAAATAACATCTCAACTTGTAGTTCTTATTTTTTCAAGTGACCAGTAAACTTTTTTTGTTGTAATTTGTTACTAGAATAATTTGTATTATCGTGTCTTTAATAAGGAAATGATAGAGAGAAACAGGTTCTCTTAAAGTCCCCACCACAGGTAAACAAGTTAAGAAAACCCGTTTCTTCCTGTTATTTCCCATTTTTGCTGAGGTATATGTAGTGAGTTAAGAATTAAGAGTTATCGAAGAGGCTCACGTTATTGGTTCTATGAAAGACATCTAATTTTCCTGAGGACTAATTACAAGTGACAAATATTTAGACCCTTTAATTTCTTTTTTTTTTCAATGTGAAATAGGAAAGGCCTGGTGCATTATTTAATATGCAAAGTAAAAACGGTCGTGATCACAATTATTTTATTTTCATGAACGGCAGAAAAATAAAAATAAAAGTTCGATAAAAGAATCAGCTTTGCCTCTTTATATTTGCACGAATCTAAAAAGGTCACTCAATAATTGCCCAAATGGTAATGAAAGTACTAATCAAAACAGAAACAGACTTCGAAAAAATGTTAATCTCAATATGTATTGAGTTTGAGTCTGCCTACTACCTAACTTACTGTACTAATAATATATTTCTTTTTCTGAATAATTGAGTATACAGTATTTAAACGAGTACTATAGACTAAATCAAAATTAAACGTGCTACCGAAATTTTCCTTTTTTATTCCTTAATATAGTTCTCATTTCTCAATTTGCCTCACTTAGCATTTGAAAATACTCACACAATTTGCCACATGAGGTTAAAATATCTTGCAACTTACAGGTAAAACGGTATATGGTTCGATAAAGTATACTAACAATATTTTTATTTCATATTGAGTTACATGTAGTATAAATAATAAATTTTTGTGATATTATGAGTCTATCTGTTTTCGACTTCAATTCTATTCACTATATTTATGCTTCCACGACGTATAGATTCGATCCAATGAGTGTACCAATAAAAGACTTTTCCCAATTACAAAACTTGAACATATAATCTTACTTAAACAATAATACTTATACCAACACGGTTGAATATTACAAGCTTTTTTCACTACCATTTATTCATTTATTCTTACATTACCACTTCAACCCTAGCCACGATTATTCAGATGAATTAATATTTAAAGACAACACAATTTTTCTGTTAAGCACAATAACTAATCAAGCCAAACAAAGAGACTTGTCTTCTTCACTGCAACCATATTTTGCAACAATCGGATCTAACAGAACCAAATGCTCCATATTATACGGGTGCACAACATCGGGTCCCCCGCTCCATATGAGCTCACTCATCTGCCTATTAAGCTCATGGGTATTATGTCCATCCTCAAAAAACACATGCTCCGAGGGGTTGTCGCAAAGTTCTCCATCAAATTTTGAATTTGTACCAGTCGAATCCGTACAATTATAATCACTCGGCGGTGGAATCCACGGTAGTGATTTCTTCCAACACCCCGCATCCCCGACCTTAAAACCTACATTAAAACTTCAATTAACAACACTTATAAAAAAATAAATGGTCTAATGATTACTTTAGTACTCCAACTTGTCCTAAAAAATCTTTGCTGTATCCAAACTATTGGAGTGACCCTGTAGGTACCCCAACTTTTGAAAAGTGAACCAACTTACTACCTGAGTGTCACGTGTCAACTTCTAAGTTGAGAGAGAAAGATAAAAAAATGACATCTTTTGAAAAGTCAAACCAACCAAATGTTGACACGTGGCACTGAAGTAGTAAACATGTGCACTTTTTAAAAGTTGAGGTACTTACAAGGTCACTCTAAAAGTTTGGGAACCGAAAATATTTTTTTGGACAAGTTGGAGTACTAAAGTGAGCATTAGGCCAAAATAAATCGTTGATTGTATTTGTGATTGCGTGGATTTGTAAGATTTACCGTATTTTTCGGGGGTTCTGATTCTGATTTCGAGGGTAGTGTAGAAGTCGAAGATAGCGTAGAGGAAGTCGGAGTATTCAGGAGAATTTTGAATTGACTCGGCCAGTTTGTAAAGAGCGGCGTTGTGAAGCGTTGCGAGCGTTAATGGGGTCGCTGCGCATCCTTCAGTGTATCCGAATACACGGGTTCGCATTATCGGTATGCAACCTAGGGATCCAACGCTTTGAAATACAAACTTTCTTGCTCCTTTCTTATACATGTCCTAACAAAACAAACCAAGTGTTCCAAATATATTGAACTTATGAGTTTTGCTTAGAATGTGAATATTGTTACAAAAACATAATAATAAACACTTCAAATAACATATCAAAAACATAGTATTTCAGCTAATTTTAACATGATAAAAAGTTTCCATACAAATTTATCCATGTAGTATAACTGTGGGTATCTTGAAAAGAGGCTTTTATGAAAAAAATTCGATTAAACGATGGATTGATCGTTTATTTTTGAAACAGTGTCAGGGATAAAAGGAAAATAATATAGAAGTTTAAATGAATTTTATACAACATCGAAATGTTTATGAAACGAATGCCGAAGAAGACTAAAAATATTTTATTTAATTACTCCATACCTTAATCACTTTAGAAAATTCGGAAATAACATGATCAACATATTCTTGATGTTCTTTGAATGTTGCATCAGCTTCATTTGTAGAACGTGAAAAATAATCATTTCCACCCATACTTATTAGATAAACTGCCTTTGATAACCTCCGTTCCGCTTCGGGTTCTCCTAGTTCTTCTTTCCACTTTTCAACTACGGAAACGAATTTTTCAAATTGGGGTCTGAAGTTTATCTGAAAAAAATATATTGAAACACAAGAAATTCATTTCAATTTCGAGTCTTGTGGATTTTATTTTCAACCCGAATAATGAATGGCTTACAGAGTTGGAATGAGTATCGAGAACACCCGCACCACCCGAAGCAAAGCTAGCACCATAAGAGAAGTCCGCGGTTTCATCTAAAACTGGTGGGATAAAAGGTATGCCCAATTTCATAGCTGCAGTATGACACCAAATTTAGTTAATTAAATTCTATTAAATGAACTAGTTAGTAATTGAAAAATTTCACAAAAATTACCAATAAAATCAGGGACAAGAAGTCCATCGGATTGTCTTCCATTAGCATGGTTAAAAAAGGTCATGCCGTACGGACACTTGGCAGAAGGAAAACCAGGGTTCAATATTACGTTGTTTCCAGGGTCAAACAGAGAATCTCCAAAGACAAACAGGTAAGATTCTGCACTCGCTGGAATATTCTTCATTAAAAGAAATAAACTTAAAGCTCCCAGAAAAAATCCTAGATTGCTATCTTTTCTCGTACCCATTGTTGTTGTGATAATGTTGTGGTGCGGTTCACCTTAATTGGCTTGTTATTTATAATGGAATTTTTGTTTTTTGTGTGACTCAGAGAGTAAGAAAAGAACAAAAAATGAGCACATGTTTCTTATTGCTTTAAGGAGAGATCAATTGTGGTCTTCTTTATTGTAAAAAGGCAGTATATGCATGATGTCGTGTATGGCATGGTAGACCCGAGAGTTTAAACTCGTGTGTAATATAACTCTACTGTATCGTGTAATAAAATTTAATTCAATAGATGGAATTGACAGAAATTGTTTACATGGTCATTTTAACATTCTCTAAAAATCTTTTTGTTAGTAAACAACCATGGAAGCTTTAGGGATCACTAAGCGATTTGATAAACATTAAAAAGAGAAATTGTTGTTAATATTCACTTTTTTAAACTTAATTACATTCATATTGTTCCTTTGACATATTCTAACCAAATACTAATTATGTAAAACCTTTTATACGTTCCTCTTAAATAGCATTTTCCTTCACAGAGAAACAGAGAAATGAAGGAGCCTCTCATCATTATCAGATTTGTTCTCTTCACTCGCTTCCTAACTCGTTCTTCTGACTTACTTTTTCCCCTTCCGAGTTGTCTCATTTTCTCTGCCTTTCCTTCTGTTTCGAGTCCATCTATGCTTTTTCTAATGGATGTCGGAGGTTTGATTTTTCTGAGCTGCATTGAATGTGCCGATTGGTTGAGCGGTTAATTCATCCTCTTTTCATTCTCCTTTGATGTTCTCATTCTAATCCTAGGTAATTTTATGTTTCTCTGTTGTTTCTTAAATTATACTTCTCATATTTTCGATTTCATTTTCGGTTAGGTTTTTTTGTTTTTGATTTCAGAAGTTGATTAGGTTTTTATTAAGTTACCTGATTATGTGTTGTTTTGTTTTCAATTGCTTTAGAATGTATCAAATTCTTGGATTGGATTGCGTCAAATTTTGGATTGAAGATTTCAAGTTTATTGGATCAAAATAATTACACACAAGGCGTTTGATGAAATGTCTGAATGAGAAAGTTGTTGGAGTTTTGCTTTTCAAGTCCACCAAACTTTGATTTGTTTATACTTTGATTAGATTCATAATTTATTTATTTGATTAGAGCTATAGAATTTCGTTTTTGAATTATAACAATTGAATACATTGATATATTTATCGAATTTACATTTAATTTTGCAGTTTCGTTTTTTTTATTATCTGGTAGTTATATGATAGGTACATGGTATAAAGTTAGTAGGTTATGAATTAACAGTTTTTTTTAGTATTTGATAATTATATGGTTACTTGGTAGGAAATAAGAATGTTTATGAATTTGCAGTTTCGTTTTTTTAGTATCTGGTAGATATATGGTAGGTACCTTGTAAGAAGTTAGTAGATTTATGAATTCGCATTTTTCATTTACTGATTTCCTACCATATTCCTACTAGTTTCCTACCATATAGTGAGAAATCAGAAGAAAAAATTCGAAAAAGTAGATGACAATGGATGGCGTTTCGAAGATAAAAATGAGACGAACAAAAAATTCTAAAGCGACAAGTCAAAAAAATTTACAGGTTTTGAGGTAATTGTGAAATAATGTAATTAAAATACAAAAGAACGCATTATACAGTGATGACATCATCCATTAGAGAGAGGGGATAATGAAGGAGGGGATTACGCAGGAAAGGAAGGAATGAGTTTTATGGAAATGAAAAGTTGGTTTTTGATAAAAAAAAAAGATTAATCAAAACTTTTAAAATATTAAATGAAATTACAAATCAATATATTTTTATGCTTTTCTCGTAATAATAACCATAGAATAGATTTTTCGTAAATTTGTAATAGATATCTTACGAATTCTAGTTTGGAAATTGATTTTTCAAAACTTGGAAAGAAGTTTATTAACATAAATCTAGTTTCGTAGAAAAACTGAAGATTCTCTACGAACTGTGAACCTGAAAAAATCAACCGAGTCATCTAACAAGTGAAAAATAAAGTAAAGAAAAGGGCCAATTACATAGGAAAAAAGTGTAACATATGGAGATAATAAAACTTCAGAAAAATTTATTGAATTTAATTTGTTGTATATTTATGAAAATATATTCAAAACAATCCAATTAATTTAATGAAATTTTTAAATAAAAATTAGGAAAATTGACACCAATGTAATAATTGTAAATTATTTACATAAATTATTCAACAAAAGACTTATTTACAATAATGACACTTTTAATTTTCTTTTTACAAATTTAACAACCTATAAAATACTAATTGGCCTTTGGTCAAGTGGTACACCTTTCAAAGTGCTGATGGTCTTGGGTTCGAAACTCAGTCTCTTCAAAGATTTACAAATTATTATAAAAACAACCTACTGTTTTTAGAACTCCCCTCACTTTACCCATCTTCTCTGTTTCTTCGTGTTTGAGATTCGGTCAAAGCTGTTTCTTCTACTTCTTTCCTTTCCCGATCACTATCATTCTCATTTCTGGCGAGATTCTGAAGCCCTAATGACTGCTCATGAGATTCCGATCACTGTCACTCTCCTTTTCGGCCTCAATTTCGTTTTCAATTGGGTTTTTTTCGACTTCAATTCTATATCTGACTCTCTTTTTTTCTTGATTTTCAGTGTTTTAAAAATCCCTGTATAGCTCCTTCTAGGCCCTATTTTTGGACTTGTCGTCCGATTTTGGGTTTCTAGGGCGCTCCCAAGTGCTGGACCGATTTAGTACCAGCTAGACGCCTCCTAGCACCACATAATTCGATTTTTTCCATCTAGTTAGGACCTAAACTCTAATTTTAAAGATATCAATATTTAAAATAAACATTGTTTACATCTTTTTGCACATAAAAAAGTAGTTTTGTTGGCAATCCCTCACCTGTACTGATGGGAATGACGGACACTAATTGACTACATGAATTAAAGTAGTTTGAAAATATAGTTGGCATATTGAGTCTCAAAATGAGAAATGATTTGTTATATATCACAAATAATAATGTTTCTACCATTTAACTAGCATCTAGCTATTCTTCGAAAATTGTTTCAAATATAGGTTTTAATGTTTTATAATATTACAAATTACTTTTTTAATTAAATTTGTCTCATTCACCTTACAAATGAATTCATAATCTCAATACTTTTGAAAAATATAATATATAATAATAAAATGAACTCCGTCTAGGTTGAAGTTCATGCCCCGCCTAAGCCCTGACTAATCCTCGCTTAGGCCTCAGAGACCCTCTCCCGCTCGACTAACGCCTAGCGCTTTTTAAAGCGCTGTTGATTTTTTCTAGTTTTTGTTGTTTTGAGATGCAATGATGATATTTCGATCACTTTTACTCTCTTTTCTGGCCTCAATTTCGCTTTCATTTGTTTTCTTCGACTTCGATTCTATCTCCGACTTTTTTTTGCTTGGTTTTTCTAGTTTTTGTTGTTTTGAGATGCAATGATATGAAGATGATGCAATGGTGATAAAGATAATGATGTTCAAAGGATACACACAAGGTGTTCGATAAAATGCTTCTATATTGAGAATAATATGTATAGTAGATGTAATGATAGTGTATTGACTGTGTAATATGTCTAATGAATTCCTCTTCTCTTTTTTAAATCATAATTAAATTTACAAGTAAGAGATGCGTATTGTATATGTATATCATATATAATAGATTTATAAAGCTGTTTATATTATCAAAACAGTTCAGAAATATTTGTTTGTTTACATTATCAAAATAGTTCAGAAATATTGGTTATGTAATGAGTATGCAATGTATACGTAAATGAATGTGTAATAAGATGTTTTTACATTTTTTTAACTAGTTCAGAAAAATATGTAAATTAAATGTAAAACATCTGTATATGCGATGTAAAGAGTATGTAAAGCATATGTATGAAAACAAAGTATAAAATAAAAATATGAAATTTATATAAATACTTGGTGATAATAGTTTTTCTTTAATCAAAATTTAAATTTTATATATTTTTATAAATTACCCTAAAAATTAATCTATTTAGCTTACGGAAATAATTTTATAATATCATTTGTGAATGTAAATTCGAACACGTGACATTTACACTGTTGTACTTTTTTAAAAAGAAAATGAGCAATAGTAGCTTTTCACTTTCTTATTTAGTGACTTGAACCCTCTATTGGATATAGGTGAATCTCCTTATGAATGAGTTAATTATTTATCAATGAGTTAAACGTGTATAATTAGCGGTGGCGAATACACGGGCAAAACGAGTTTTCCCACCCTTAAAATTACTCTTGCCTCTTTCCCCGCTCTCTTTCTCATTTCATTTCAGTCTCTCCATTGCCATTTCCATTTCAAATCTCCCAATCAGGTACTTTGCTTCTGTCTCCTCAATTTTCATATTGCTCTTATCTTCTCAACTTCTCTTCCTTTTAATTGCCAACTTCCGTCTTCTATTTCCATCTCATTCCAATCATTACGAATACAGCTGATCCAGATCTCAAATCCAAATTTCTTCCGCGGTTCGCTTTATTTATCTGATCTTGAAATTTCGGGCGATTTATTCAATTTCTTGCTGTTATTGTTTGTTTGTGGAGCAACATTATTGAATGTTTGCCCCTTTTTTATGGCTTTGCTCTGATTTTTCGTTTTCGTTCACTGATCCCGGATTTTCGATTTCATTCCGTGGTTTCTGATTCCTGGTATCTCAATTGTTGCATTGATTGAATATTTACCCTAATTTTACGAATCTGATTTTCTATTTCAATTTTGTTATGAGCAGTTAGAGCGCCTAATTCTCCGATCTGATTCGCAGATTAGCAACTGCTACAATGACTTTAACCAATGGCGAAGTTGAAAAAGCTAGTGCTGAAACAGGAGAGCCGATAACAAATCCAAAATCCTTCAAAATTTTTGTCGGTTATGATCCACGTGAAGACATTGCTTATGAGGTTTGTAAACATTCAGTCTTGAAAAGATCTTCAATTCCTGTTGAGATTCATCCGATTATTCAGTCAGAACTTAGAAACAAGAACCTCTATTGGCGTGAGAGAGGTCAATTAGAGAGCACAGAGTTTTCATTCTCTCGTTTCTTGACTCCATACTTGGCCAATTATGAGGGCTGGGCGATGTTTGTTGATTGTGATTTTCTCTACTTGAATGACATTAAAGAGCTTACAGATCTGATTGATGACAAGTATGCAATTATGTGTGTTCAACATGATTATACCCCGAAAGAGACCACAAAAATGGATGGAGCAGTGCAAACTGTGTATCCAAGGAAGAATTGGTCTTCTATGGTTTTGTACAACTGCAGTCACCCGAAAAACAAAGTCTTGACCCCCGAGATTGTGAATACACAATCGGGTGCCTTTCTTCACAGGTTTCAGTGGCTTGAGGATGAGGAAATTGGCTCAATCCCTTTTGTCTGGAACTTTCTCGAGGGTCATAACAGGGTTGTTGAGGGGGATGCAGCCACTTTCCCGAAAGCAATTCATTACACCCGTGGGGGGCCTTGGTTTGATGCTTGGAAGAATTGTGAGTTTGCAGACTTGTGGTTGAAAGAGATGGAAGAGTATTTGAATTAGAAGAAAAAGATGGCTGCTTCTGCAGATTAGATGGAATCAATGGTAATTTGTAGCTTATGTTACTGATTCTGATATATTGTTTTCAGTTCATATATTCTCTATGCTAAATCAGTTCTAGGTGTCTCGCCTAGATGTATGTTTGTTTTGAGAGCTGTGTTACAGTTTGAATTGGTTTGATATTCTTGTATCATTCGATTACTTTAAAGATGTATTATGGTGTTTCAAGGCTTTTGACAGGTTGGTACATTATTTGGACTAGATCCCAGATCCCCTTTTGTTAATGTTTTTTCTTTTTCATTACGTCTTTGGTGAATTCAAAAGGAACAGTGGACTCAGGTTTAGACTGGACTCAGGACTCAGGGACTCATATTTGCTTGTATTTGAGTTTGTGTATGGTTCATTACTACTGTGTTTTTTATTACCGAAATTGTGTAATTGTACGTCGTCTAATGAAAGGGCAAATTTTTGTTAGTTTTCCTCGGGCTAAGGAGATAATTAGAACTCTTCCAAGTTCTCTTACAAAACATAGCATGATATCTTGTCTTGTTAAACAATATTCAGTATTGGTCTTGCGCAAAAGATTATTTGTTAGCAACCCATAAATGTCCATCACCTCAAATTAAGGCAAAATACCAGTAAGACATGAGATATACATTTATTTATTTATTTATAAATTTTAAATGTGCATGTTGTTGGACTATGTCAGCAACTTCACTTTTATCTATATAAGGAATTTTTTTAAAAGTGCCTAATCCTTCTACTTTGAAAAGTATATCAATTAACCTATCCCAATATATTTTTTATACCTTAAATTGGATAGTTTTTTTGTCGCATTTTCTATTCATTTCATATATTTTTGTTCATAGTTTCGGAACCCGTGGTTTTTATTTTACAGGGTGTTTATTCATATCATACTATATTATACAACGATTAATTCTTGACTTTTGAAACTAAGTTGATCTTTTAATCAATAAGTGTTGAACTTGAGTAATAACGAATCAAGACATTGGCTTAAACTCCATTAAAACATGAAGAATTGCACCGAACAAAAGTGTCCAGCAAGCCGCGAGTGCGTCGCCGAACGGCGCACATGCGCCGACAATCGGCGCCCATGCATTATAATTGGCGCATGTGCACCAGGCCTCAACGCCCGCGCGCCGAGCAACAGCGCACGCGTGCCAGGAAGCCCGTTTTTCCCTCCTTCAATCCCTTTTCGCCTATAAATAGGCCCCTCAGCCTTAGTAATCCGGACCCCTGGCTATTCGGAGCACTACCCTCTTCTCTCTAAGTCTTTATTCGATATTTTCAAAGTTTTCCGTCTGTCAACCAGAGTCTTAATTTTGAATTGCATTTGAATTATTTCCCGATTAAATTTTAAGTTAAACTAAAATTTAATTGAATTAATCTGGATTTGAGGAGCGGTTCCAAGGCGAACAAGGTATAATTCTCTATTTCCTTTTCTTTGCATTCACTTCATCTCCGGTCTAAAATGGCCATTCTCATTAACATCACCTAAAGCGGTCAATTAAAGAAATCTTAAATTGGAGCTAGGTAATTAATCAACCTTTCGACATAAAGTCACTCAACATGGAATTAAACCCTAAAATGGATTTAGGTAAACCCACAATTAATCAACTCTTGACATAAAGTCATTT
>CAOJBJ012547354.1:0-15384 GCA_948291685.1 Euphorbia celastroides
CTAGAATAGAACAACTTAAGCACTTCCTACCTTACTGGCGGATACTTTGGTATAGTAGGAAACCTGTGCCTAAAGAATCAATAATATAAGCCCTTTCTTTTAGCTCTTTCTTCATTCGGGAAAGGTGAAGATTGAATCGGAAACAGAAAACGAAGCAGGAAAATACTTGTCCTTTGGTCGGAAAGTCTTTATTTCGTTTTGTGAAAAGAAACAAGGTCATGTTATTCCTATGGATTATTTGTTCTTATTAATATTTTTTTTTATCATTTGTAATAAAAAGAGCATCAATAACTAAACACTTATAAAAAACACACTCAATTTCATTAGCAGTTGTCCATAGCATTAAACTAACATAATGCCCCGTGCATCTCACATATTAATCATTTATATTCACTTTATCAAATCTTCATAAGAATGAGTGTACTAATATAAAATTCAGTTTTTTCATAATAGGATTATAATTAATATAAATAAATGAAATCATTAAAAACAAATTTTAATATGAAAATATAGATTAAGAAGAAAATGTACACAATCGTTTTTCCTTTTCATTTAGCTCTTTTCTTTTTAAAATTACCAACTCCCTTTAGATAATTTATATAAAAAAAGGAAACCAAAAGCCAAAATGATACTTAAAAAAATATGGTGAGTAAATGAAATATAACACCAAATAAATATTTTTTCAAAAAGAAATGCATACCAATTATTTTCTATTTTACACTATTGCTCCAAAATTGTGCATTACTTTCATTTATTAATATTGATGATGTTGGAGTTTAATTCCTTATTTATCAATATCTGTTAGGAGAATTGACCTCATTCTCTAATATCGAATCCTTAAAATAAATAAACAAAAGACCTAGTTCAATGTTGGAAACTATCGAAAAAATTTATTTGACAATGAAAAAAATTAAAATAATTGAAATAATTCAGAAATTGATAACATAATCTTCGATCCCGGTTCTTCTCTTTAGAATGTGGAGGTGCCAACTTGTCGAAGTGATCTTCAAATAAAATATTTTGGTTCCTGCCTTCAACCAAAAATGAACATACTATTAGCATAATATAGAAACTATAGTATAACATTATGGAATAAAATAAATAAATAAATAAATAAAAAAGACAAAAAATATTGATTAACTGAGCTATGCTAGATATTGTTATATTGTAGTTCCTACTATAATTAAACAACTTCTTCTAATCCTAAAGAGGACTTGCACACAGGAACAATTTTATAATATATTCAATATAAAAACAAAACATAAGCAGGAATCAAAATATACTTTGCTAATTCGATATGTCTGAACAAAATGAACGAAAAGTGAAAATTGGAAGCCATATATTGGCAAAACAAAGTTTACAAACCAATCAAATCAAATGCAAATGCTAGACAATGAAACCAATAGCCATTAAGTTAGAAAACGAAAATCAACAAAACTAAGGAGTTCGTTGATACACAAACGGCTAATTAAATTAAACGTCTTATATTTAAATACACAGTTTGTAACCCATACATAATGAATTGAAAACATAATTTCTTAACATACCTTTTCGTCTAGCAAAATCAATAATATTGAATTTGTTTTCTTGCAATTTAGAATAGTCCAAAGGCGAAAAACACGTACCTTGAACGTTCATACCATCTTAATTATATCATATATAAAATACATCTTCAATTCACTCTGCTTGATTTAATATTGCCCACTGAATTATGTTTCTGCTTCAACACATAATTAACACTTCTAATTTTCTGCATGAATAAAAAGTAAGAAAAATTAATGGCAACAAAACTACCAATTGATATTTGTGTAATTGTGTTGATTAAAGGAAATCATAAATTAGAATAATATGTATATGAACAATAGAGAAGAAAGAGTACAAAGAATATTTATGCAACTATGAGAAAGAGAAGAAAAGAGAAGATGATGGATTAACCATTCTTTGATTGCTTCTAAAAATAAATTATAAAAAGATAAGAAAAGAGAAGATGATAGAATACCATTTTTTGCTTGCTTCTAAAGGTAAATTATAAATAACCCCAAACTCTTCTTTGAATTGATATCATCCACTGAATTATGATTATTCTTCGACATAACGAATTTGAGATTAGAATTACAAATTTGATTTGAAGATGACAATTCGACGTTGCTATCCTCAAATACAGAAAATACCACATTCATAGAGGAATATATATGATAAATTAAGTGATGAATTATTAATTCATCTCTTATTACCTTCTATTTAATTATTTTCATTTAAATTATCTTATTACCTTTATATATTTATTTATTTTAGTTTATCAATTTGTTATTAATTTATAGTTATCAATATAGTTTATGAGATTTCATTTTCAAATTGATTGTTTTGCTTCCTGATTAGATTACCGGATTATTCCGTTTCCAATAAAGTTATCTTATTACATTTTCTTTAATTATCATTTATTTTAGTTTATCAATTTTTTTATAAAAAAATAAGTAAATGAAATAAAAGTAATTAAATAATTTACTTTTAATAATATATAAATAGATTATGTTTTATCCAGTTGAGTTTAATTTCATTGTATTTCATTATATTTTCATTTTAATTTAATTACAATAAATAAATTATTAATTTCAATAAATTTTAAATAAATTTCAATAAAACGGTATGCCCTACGATCCAAACAACAGAAAAGCTAAACAGTTAAGAGATCGAATTCATTGTCTTATCCAAAAGAGCATCCAATTTAGTTAAATTCCTGCCCACGTCATCTCTAGAACAACCACCATGCCCCGCCATTTTTCCTCTTTTCACTTTCTCTCTCCACAATCCAATCGAGCTGTTCACATCTCTTGATGTAGAGAATAATCCTCTGATTGTTTCAAAAACCCCTGAAATGGACGATACATTCTCCGATCTGCTTTGCGCGGTGCCGATTTGCCTCGGCTGGTCGTGGCGGCCCAGGTGGACCGGATTGGCGTTTCTCGGCCTCCGGAGTAAGCTCAGGTTTCTGTGGACTGCGCCTCCTGGATTCGGGGCTCGGCGCCTTTGGCTCGCTTTTACCGCGCAGAGAGATGGGGACGATGATTCAATTAGGTGCGTATTGTATTTGATTTTTTATTGTTGTGGTTTTATTCGTTCTTGTTACGACTTAAACATTTGGTTTTCAACATTTTTGAGCTGCCAAAGCGGTAGATGAATCATTTTGAACTGTTCTAGAGAAACTGCTACTGGTAACAAATACTGAAGGAGGAGGTTATGCTCTTGTATATACAAAAACTACGATGTTTTTGGCCAAGGATTCTGTCATGTTATTTTCAACTTATTTTTCATTCAATTATGTTCAGAGTCATCAAGTTTCGGGTTTTTATTCAGTTAGTTTCATTAAGTTTCCATTAAGCTTTAAATAAGTTGCATTCAATTCATTCACTTTCAATAAATTTTCAATAAGAACAAAGCTTATTGAATTTTTATTCATTTGATATAAATTTTAGTTTCATCAGTTTATGATAAGTTTCATTAAGTTTGAATTAAGTTCAATAAGTTTCGTTCTGTCACCATTAAGTTTCAGTTCAGTCCAGTCCAAAAGAAGAGGGCCTATGCCTTAAATAGAGATCACAACTCAGAAGTTTCCTTATTTGCCATTGTAATCACTGAGTCTTCCTCTGTTTTTGTGTCTGTTTTGGATCATCATATGAGATTTGTGGAATTTTTGCCCTTTCATGCTTCGTTTTTTAGAATTTGTAGTGATATTGGATAATTATTTGATTGGTGTGACTATATGGTTAATGATACCTAACTTCTATGCAGCTCAGGCGAACCACCGGAGGTAGAAGACCATGTTACAGAGAATGATTTGGATCACCTACTGCATCTTCTTGAAGGCAAGAATATGGAATGGCAACCTGTGATGGAAAGATCAACCTCCAATATGACATACCAAGCTTGGCGCCATTAGTCTCAGGTATATATATAATCTTATTTTACGGTGATCTTTTGCCTTGTTTGTGCAGTCATAATATTGTTCATATCATATCCATAGAGACTTTTTTTGTACTATGTAGTGGTCTTTGATGACATAACTAGTGTTTGCTGGTGATTGTGCTTATCAGACACATCCAACTATATACCGTAGCAGAACGGTCTATGAGGATGCAACTCCAGAACTGGTCAGGGACTTTTTTTGGGACGATTATTTCCGTTTGAAATGGGATCCTATGCTTGTGTACTACAAAATACTAGAGGAGTTCCCTCATACCGGAACTATGATTGTGCATTGGATAAAAAAGGTAAGTGAATTGGATAAAATAACAATTTCGGGGTTTTGAACTCTATTTTGTTATTGTTCAATGACAAATGTTTGTCCCTCCAATTCGCAGTTCCCGTTTTTCTGCAGTGATCGTGAATACATCATTGGGCGCAGAATATGGGAGGCTGGGAGAACTTATTATTGTGTCACAAAGGTACTGGTTCTTTCCAATATTGATGTTGTACTGTCTGATTCTTTTCATCTTTTTCGGTTCAAGCAAAGAACCTCCAACCCTAACCTTTTGTACAAAAGAAGATTTCCTTTGTTTTTGATGCTTGCTCGAATTCTGATGGCTTTGTAGGGGAGACTGGTATATCAAAATACAAAGCTTTTATATTTAGTTTGTTTAAGTCAGTCCATACTTTGGATTTATGAGCTGAAGGATTTCTTATCCAGTCCTTGTGAATTTGAATATTTTATTAGAGCATTTATATTACATGTTACTATGTCTAAAAATAGTAAAATCTAGAATTTTTGTGGGCAAAAACAACTTTTTGGACCCTGTGGTGTTATTCCTTTGATCGCTTGGTCCCTCTGACATACACTTCACCCATTTGGTTCATGTGTTATATTATTTGTTACCTTTGTTGTCCCTATGCTATGCAACAAGTACTCATGTAATCCCCACATTATCCACATATTATCCATTTGATACTTGCGCTATGCAATCGGATTCTTTTTAGTCCCTAATGCCTTGTGTTGTAGATACGCTTCATTAATGTTATTTTACATAATTCTTGCTAAAGGGACAAAAAAGGCAACATAGTGAATGCAAAATTTGCAACACTTTTTCCCAATTTTGGTGTAATTCTTAGAGCTGATTTGCAAAACTTTCAGGGGGTGCCATATCCCGGACTTCCAAAGCGTGACAAGCCAAGGCGTGTTGAACTCTACTTCTCAAGCTGGATTATCCGGCCCGGTAAGCACTCTTAAGCACCAGGTTTCTTCATCCCGTTAACAATCCAAAATATGTTCCTCTGTTGCCCTAATCTCATCAACCGTTGCAGTCAAATTCCGAAAAGGAGATGGACAGGTGTCGGCCTGTGAGGTCACCCTTGTACACTACGAGGACATGGGCATCCCAAAAGACGTAGCCAAATTGGCGTTCTCCATGGCATGTGGGGAACTGTCAAGAAAATACACTCGGGCCTGAGATCCTACCAAAACGCTCGACTCGAACAAACGAGCCCTCGGTGTCTCGATGTGCACTCATGGCAAGAATAACCACAAAAATTTCTTTGAGTCCCGAGTTTTCAGAGTCTGAACTAGTTAATCAAGAAGAAGATGGAGATCGAGTGGTAGATATCGAAAGACACAATAATCTCGGGGTTGACTGGAAATGGATCGTTGTTGGTAGGGCGTTGACTGTTCTTTGTGGACTTCGTTCTGAAGAAATTGCAAAGAGGGTTTTACTCGGAACATGGCCTCGAATTACTCGGAGATGGTAATAGATCTGGGTGAATATAGTTTTTTTTTTCCGATGTGAATATGTTTATTTTGTAGGAAAATCGACAGAAAAATTGATCTCGTTATCTGCGAGTTTTAGCGGAGGCTAGATTTTTATAAACGACGAGACAATATACTATGTGTATCTAGAGAATGCCTGCGAAATCTAGAAGGTAGTTAATATGGTTGTTATCAAAGAGTTGTCCATTTGTGTATAGTTCAAACATTCAATTAATAAGGCAGGCCAGCTAGTGAGAAATGACAATGATAATTGGCCATACAATGTTCATATCGGTTCTTGTATTTATTTATGTCAACATCGACATACAACTAATTACTATCCATAAAATCTGATGTTCTTTTTTATGATTTGATAAAGATTAAAGAACGATGTCGCTTGTAATTCTCTACTATATGTAGCATTGTTTGGGTAACTTGTATTATTACTGGCCTTCAGACCTCAAGAAAAAGAAAAAAAGAGAACTAAATGAACGTTCCCACACAATGTTGAAGGCATGACTCCAAAACCCATCTTTTAGATCCGGACTCAGTATGAACTCGGTTTAAATTTAATAAAATATATTTAAAAATCTACTTCTTGCCAAGCACTTTATATGGAAAAAATTTCAAACCTTTTACTACAACTAAATTATTCATCATACAGTGAAAAAATATAATGAAAGCAGATTTACTTAAGGAGTCTCTATCATTAGACCATTCATGGGGATGGATTAATGGACCAATGTTACAAATATGTCCCGATCTGTTAAAGATAATTGATTAATGGCCAAATCCATATATGAGGCTTTCTGAATTCGCCAAAAAAAAAAAATATTTATTGTCTTCCTCAACTTTTAAAAAGTCCTATTATCTCCCTGAATTTGGTTTTTTTTTACTGCTTTGGTATCATTGACGCTGAATAACGAATATTTTTGAGTAATTAGAGAGTCAATGTTCACAATGAAAAAAGTAACAAAAGATTTTAGGAATTCAAACTCTTAAAAAACTAAATCAAATTAAGAATTTTAAGAAGATGAAGCCATGAGAATTAAGGACTTAGATGCAACATTACTGTTGTAATCTGTTAGCTTTTCTTAATTATTTTAAAATAAATAATCCAATTCACCCGTTTATTCATTTCCATGTCAAAAATCACTCTGTCAAGTCAGTATCGAGGATGTTGGAGTAAAAATAAGCCAAAGTTCAATGGGATAATAGAACATTTTGAAAGTTGAGAGGGGTAATAGGCCTATTTTATCAAGTTCAAGGAGCCTCCTATGTATTTAACTTTGATTAATCTTTATCCTTTCATAATACTACATGTGTCATTATAATGGACGTTAATTACTTCTAAAACGTGTTAAATGAATTAGTAAACCAAAATTAGTGTAAATGGATACTTATTATTATTAAATTGAACGAAAAGGCGTTGAAAATAAAAATATATAAAATAAATTGTTGATTTGGATTTCCTATGATGTGACACTAAGCAAGGTTACTTTACAATGAATGACATGTCAATATTTTAATCCAGTCAGTAATTAACTATATTTCCCTATTTAGACATGCACCCATATATCGTACACGCAATAACCACAGAAATAGAAAAATCTGTACTTTGTTATAGTAAGCTCAAAATATAAATATATATGTAAAAATTATCACAGTTTGTTGTACTTATTTAATAACTGCAATTGATAGTGGATGATTTTTTTTTTATAATTAAAAATTTATAAGGATTACTCAATAAAAAAAAAGTGATGGTGAAAATACCATTTAGGTTCTTTAACATATCCGAATCTGTATAATATGAATATACAGCCGTCCATCTATCCAACAAAATTCGACATGAATTCAATTAAAATAGTAACCCATAGTGGATATAGAGAATATAATACTATTGGCCTGCAAGCTGCTTACGTGGCAGCCCCTGAACCTCATAAACCAGCATCTTATTAAAAAGCTATTCCATTTCTTTTCCTGTCACTACTACCGCTTCCACTTCCTTCAATTTTCCTCTTTAAAATCTTCTCTCTCTCTCCCCTAACTGTTTTCTCCGATCACATTCCGGTGATCTCAGTTTCCGATCTAACTTCCGGTACGTAGACTGTCCTCTTCGTGATTCCAATTTGTTTGAGCTGATTTGAATTCGGCGGTTCTTTTTGAATTTCGCTCTCCGATTTTGCGATCTCTGCTTGTTTTGATTTTCGATTGTGATTCTGGATGATACTGTAGATGAGATGATGCGCTGTTGATTATTTTTTTAATCGCTCTCAATGTTTCGTTTTCCGAGTTGTTTTTGCTGATTTGATTTTGGCGGTTAGTTTTGAATTTCGCTCTCCGATTTGCGATCTCTGCTTAATTTGATTTTTGATTGAAATTATGGATGACACTGTAGAGGAGAGGATGCGTTGTTGATTTAGGTTGATTTTTAATTAGACGCGTTTGGAATTTTCTGCTGTGAATGATTGATTTGTCTTTTGTTTCTTAGCGGTGCGGTGATTGTTTGTCTTGTTAGGGTTTTAGTGAAGAAAGTTTCTACAATTTCAGCGAGTTCGTCATATTTGGGTCCGTTAGTTGAATGTCATTAACGTTTTGAAGTTTTCAGCAGCTGGATTTTGAAAGAGTGATGAGAAAGAATTATTGATAATTGTTTTGGAAATTTGTCTCTTTTTTGTTTGGCTGCAAATGAAATTGGAATTCTCCTCTTTTGTTGGAGATTTGGCCTGAGGCGGCGGGAAAATTCAGTTATATTTTCCTCGAGTTTGAGTATAAATTACTATTTTATATCTCAAAATCTTGGAGATGAGATGGAATCTCGTTATCCAATTGATATTTTTGCTATTGTTGTTTTTTTATTGTTTTGTTTTAGAGTTGTTACAGTAGACACTAATTTATTTTGATTAATGAAGTTTCATTTGAAAAAAGAATAATTACTGCTTTGATCTTTTTTTTAATTGTTGAATAATGTTTTTATGTCATTTATTAACAAAAATGGAAGTAATATCATATGTGTGAATAGTCTAAAATATTATTAACTTGCACACTGAGGAAGTATAATTATAAGTAGTCAAAGGTGCTTTATTCGTTACTATAACATTCACAGTTTATTTATTTGTACGAATTAACCTTTCAGTTTATCATTTTAGACAAATAAAACTTTGCGAAATTTGGATGGATTTTTGTGAATTGATAGTTTCTTGAATTTATTTCGATGCGGACTGAAAACTATACTCGGTCCCATCATCAATAATTAGACACTGTTCACGTAAGAAATAAATCATTGGTCATTGATTGTGAATGCTAGTTCAAGAAATATGGATAACTGCAATTTCGTGAACATTTATACTAGTTGCATTTTTTTTTGAAGTAATGACATATTAGTTACATATTTATGTATGATCATTAATTTGTCGGTTTAGTTGGCAAGTAAACGTTCCCTCCATCGCTCTCCCCCATTTTTTTAATTTAGAGTTGTGTTTTTTCACAATTTAATGCTCAATTCTTCCTTCTTCTCGCGCATATAAGTGACAAATACATTGATTGTTTTCGGTTGTTGATGTCGGACTGTTATACATGCTGTTTATAGAAAAAGCTTTTAGGCATCCTGGGATGCATTGTTCGACACAAATTGATTGATGATGTGTCAATCACCTAACTTGACGTGATAGAGTCTCTCGAGCATAGTAAAAAATATTTTGTTTTAGCATTGTAGTCTGTTACTAGAGCTAATGACTTTTCGTCCATACGAAATTATTCTCATAGTCAATTCCTGGATTAGAAGATCAACAACTCAATGTCACAAAATGTAAATCAAAATTCGAAACATTGATTCTCATTGATTTATTCAGAAAATTTGAATTCCAACTTAGCACTTACATTTTCTTGCTTTGGTGTATTAATTCCAATGTTTTGTGTAGACAGTTTAGCACCATGGAGAAGCCTGACTTTGACCTGGACCTCATTCGAATTTCAGGATTACCTTCTGGGGATTCGACACATCAAACATGAACTTGGATGGCGAAAATATACTTTCGTCAACTAATCTAAGCCTTGCTCTCAATTATTCGAACCACTACATTCGAAGAACATTGAACTGCAATCGAGGTACAGGTGCAAATGCAGCTTCAAGGTTAAACATGACATTTTTGGCCACCAACACCTTGTCTGAACTGGTTTGGTCTCCCGAAAACGGATTGTGTCTTAAATACGCTGATTGCAGGTTCCTCAACCAAGAACCCTCTCTTTCATATGCTCTAGAACCGATTGATATGGCTTGTGGATCCAGCTCTGATAAGCCTGTCAACGAAGAAATATTCATGGCTTCTTTAACTGCTTGTAAATTCGAGTGTGAATTTGGTGGAGAAGGTAGTTCCAGTATATTTCCTTCGAGCAATGCAGGCATCATACAATTAGGCAGAACAGGTAATGAACTGAAGAGTCATTTTAGCATAGCTTCGGTAGTATAGTGTTAGTGTCACTTAAATTTGCAATTCTGAGGTTATCTGATCGGTTAGTTGATGTTATTTCTTTTTGTTTGGCAGGGGCCTCTGACCAGTTAGAGGAAATGGAAAACAAACTGGACTTGAATTCGGTAAAGAATGAAGATCCAGGAAGTGATAAAGGTGAAGGTATGTGTCGAGTGTCTAAAATACCCGAAAAGTATTTTGAGCGTTCATTTTCTATGTGCCTTAGATGTTGATAGACTGTGTAGATTCTTATGTTCACTTTGCATCAGCTTTACAATAAGGTACTGATGTCTCCTTTGTCAATTGAAATAGATGGATTCAAACTGGATACAACGCAACCTTTTTCTGGACTTTATGGCATCAAAGAGGGTAGTCTCGCCCCTGAAAAACTTAATGAGACTCAAGTTCACTATGCAGAGTCCTCTAGAAGAGGACCCGAGAGAGAGTATTCACTTATAGATGAAGTTAGAGAAGGTAAGATGGACACTAGGAATCCCGTTCCATTGGAAAAGTTGGAGTCGACTGCTGAAAATGATTTAGAAAATCTGCCTGAAAACACTGCATTTTTCCCTGCTAATGAGGTCACAGCACTAAAATCTACTGATATGTTTGACCACAACACTCAACAGGGTCATTTAAATGGAAATGCTATTGTTTTAGCGGATGATAATGGAGATCGAATGGTGCTAAATCGGGATGGTAATAACAGCAGTGAAACAGTGGAAAGTTGTAACAGTACTGGGCAAGTATCGACAGGGAAAAGGCGATTGGACTTTGAGCAAACCCTGATTGTTGGGAACAAAAAGTTCAAAAGCCAGATAAATGAAAGCCCCGGTTCCTCATCGAGACAAGATAGCTCCTTCATGAACTGGATCTTGAACATGACAAAGGGGTTCTCGAATTCCCATCAGGAATTCGCCACATGTGATGAAAACAAAGATCTGGGATCCCGAAATGTCGGATTTCAATCTATTTTTCGGTCTCTATACAGTCAAAAGAGGAAGGTTCTGGAAGGCTCGGGTTTGAATGGTGATTCTGAGGCGAAAGAAGCTAAAGAACTTGAGCTGGGAGATACAATGAATGCCACTCCAATTGCCTGTTGTATGGCAACTGGAAGTGTAGAGAGGCAAATTCTTCCAGCAAGTGAGAGACTCAGTAGCTCTATGTCAGCCAATCAAATGGCTCCAGCTGTCAATTCTCTTGCTGTTGTCAATCAAAGCAACAGCAAGTCTACAGAAAACCGAAATTCAAACACCCTGGAGATCGATAAGGCGAAAGAGGAAACAAGCTCTAATTCTTCTAATGAAAAATGCCAGACACATTCTGCTGAGAAAATGAACTCTGAAATGCCATGTAAAGGGAAGACAGCTCTTGATTCGGGTTTCACAACCGATCCCTTCAATAGCATGTGGATAACTCGGTTTACTAACAAAGCAACAACTCCTTTTCCGAACCCTCAATTACCGAATCTAATCGGTTCTTCAAATGTAAATGAAACCGATGAAGTTGTGAAAAAATGTTCTGAAGAGGAATCATGTGATCTAAACATCAAGGAACAAGACAATGCGAGCTCCTCTTATAAACTGAACGCGTTAGAACCGTTGAGATATAACGGTCCTGAAGAAATGGCCCCTGTTTTTGCCCGGAGATTGGATGCTTTGAAACACATTGGACCATCCGATCACCCAGAGAAACCCGATAATGTGATCTTGACTTGCTTCTTTTGTGGCATAAAGGGCCATCACTTGCAAGAATGTCCTGAGATAAAAGACCCCGACATTGAAAATCTTGTGAGGAATTTCAATTCATTGGATGGGGTAAAGGGCTCACCTTGTGTGTGTATTAGATGTTTTCAGCTCGATCACTGGGCTGTGTCTTGTCCTAGTGGTTATAAAAGCTTGAGAAAAGGTCTGGAATCTGATGCTTCTTTACCCAACCAGTGTGGTCCTAGTGAAATGCAGCTCGATAACCCGTTGAACTGGAAATCAAGTGAAGCTTCTACATCTCAGAAAATGGCGTTGGATGCGAAATTACCGGGGAAAGAAATTGCTTCGAGTTCAGGGCAAACAAAGCTGAAAGAAAACCAAACTACACAGCTATCTAGCTTTATCAGAGACCAGATTTCTGATGTACCGAATGCAGTGTTCGATGCCATCAGAAGCCTTCGTTTGACCCGGACCGATGTTCTCAAGTAAGCAAATTATGTTTCTTTTCTGAACATTTTCCAGATAAATATAATATTTGTCCTTTCATTCCTCAACATGTAACATTTTTGTTTTGGACATTAGATGGCTCAACTTGGGGTCACCGGTCTCACAACTTGACGGTTTTTTCCTGCGGTTGAGGCTCGGAAAGTGGGAAGAGGGACTAGGAGGAACTGGATATTATGCAGCTACTATTTCCGGTACAAAAACAAAAGATCGAAAAAATATATTATTGGCATTTGTTTGTGTGACAAATGATTTTCTGATGGCTTATAGGAGCACGCAGTGAGAGACCAGGAGAAAAGTCGAAAGGTTCGATTCCTGTAACTGTTGGAGGGATAAAATGCTTAGTGAAAACTCAATACATCTCCAACCAAGACTTCCTTGAGGTAAAATGAGTTTTCTAGCTCGGGATTTCGAGCTATTTGAATTTCTAGTTTAATTTTATCTGAAATGTTTTTTATGATGCAGGATGAACTTAGAGCTTGGTGGTCTACCACTTTAAGAGGTGGTGATAATATACCTTCAGAAGAAGAGCTAAAACTCAAAGCTCAAGAGAAGCAAAGGTTAGGCTTCTAAAGGAGTTTGTATTCAGAGAAAATAAAATAAACATTTGTTTCTGGCAAGATTTCAGTTATTTTCCTTGGATTAATTTATTTCATTTTGTTAGTCTTACTTTAAGGCTCTGTTCTCTTCACCTTCAATTTGGTTCAGTTCAATTCAGTTAAGTTCAGTTCAATTCAGTTAAGTTCAGTTCAGGTCATATCCATTGATTTTAGTTAAAAAAGTAATATAAAAAAATTAAATTCAGTTAAGTTCAGTTCAGGTTTTAGAAATTGAAAAGAACAAGATCTAACAGAAAAAGATTGTCTGGTATCCCAATTTGTGTAAATATGCGGTCATGTATACATATTATTATAGGTTTTTTTATTCTACAACACGTTTTTTAATGATATAAGACGTGCTTTTACTGTGCTAAAAAAGAGTCAATTTTTGGTAGCTAGTCTTCAACCATTTTCATCGGAAGTTTGATAGATATTCTTCTTCTTAGTTAGAAATTGTGATTTCTTTATTTTTTCCGTTTATTTTCTTTTTATTTTTTACTACAATCGAGGTTGGTTTTCCGTCTTCTACCAGCTTAAAAAAATGATGTAACATGATTAATTTCGGAGCAACATTACTCTTCTAGAGTACACGGTTGACTTTTTACTATTTAATCAATTATTTTAATGTATTGTACAGTTATAAGTACCCAAAGAGTCAATTTTTTGAGCACTTAAATCAACTACCAACAACATTTCGACATGAACAAAGGCAATAGAAAAGCACCAAGCAAAGCAATTGCATTTTTAAAGCGAAAGCCACTAACTTTTGACTAATTTAGTAGTTCGTGGGGAAGAGAGTTTGTTTCTCTTTTTCTTTTCTTTTCTCGATGGTTCACTACGAAGATTACTGGTGTATTCATTAGGGTAGTTCGATTGATTATACGTAATGAATGTGTGAGAAGAAATTTTTTATGAATTTCACATAATATGTTTATTGGAAAATTTAGAGTAAATTAAAAATGTTACTTGTAATTGATATGGTTAGTGATCATAGTAGTAATTGCGCATTACTTCTTTTTCTTTGAGATAACAAAAAAAAAAAAAAAATATGACCAAACTTATATCAAAGAAAATTGTTAAAAGAAATTGCTAAACAACTGCATTATTTATTTATTTTTGAGTAATTTGATAAATCCTTGAAGGGATTGGGTTTCGAATTCAAAATCTTTTACCATGGAATGAAATATATACCATTGAATCAAAGACCAACTGAACCTATCAAGGACTGAAAAACTATGATTTGTTGACTCAACCTGATTTCACTAAATTGAAAACTCAGTGGAACTCTAGGGCCTGTTTAGTTGTAGGAAATTATAGCTGTTTTTCATAAAAAAATTTCAAGAAAATAGAATACTAGAATTTAATGTTTAGTTAATTAATTTTTTAAAGTGGAAAACGGAAATCATGATTTTTCCTTTTCCCTAATTACAATAGAGCCTGGGAAATCATTAATTTTATGTTTTGTTGACTTAATGTGATTTCACTAAATTGAAAACTCTAGGACGTGTTTAGTTCTCTAGGACGTGTTTAGTTGTAGGAAATTATAGCTGTTTTCCATAAATTTTTCCAAGAAAATAGAATACTAGAATTTAATGTTTAGTTAATTAATTTTTTAAAGTGAAAAATGGAAATCATGATTTTCCTTTTTTTAAATTGAAGATGTTTTCCAAATGAAAAATATTTTCTGAAACTAAACAGGCCTGTAATAAATTTTTTAGATTTATTTGGAAACGGAATTCAATTCCAAAAATGGAATATAGAAAAGACAAATAGAGCAATGAATGATTAAGAAAAGGAAGTTAGATGATCCACAATAATTAATAGTAGAAATGACTTTTCATTAAAACCAAAAGGTAGATAAAGTGACAACAAATGTAGGTACGAATTCCATTCTCTCATCTTTGTAAATCTACAAACAAAAACATGCTTTATATAGCTTATTCAATTTAATTTAGTTTAATTTAGTTAAAATTCATTTAGTTTAATTAAATTAAGTTCAGTTCAAATTATATTCATTAATTGTAATTGAAAAAATAATACAAATAAATTAAGTTAAATTAAATTCAATTTAGTTCTAAATTCAAAAGTTATGGTACACATATGATCACTTAAATTTTTAAAATTTAATTGCTAGCCTTTCAATATTATTGGATGGGATATAAAGTTCCTCCAAATAATCAACCTTAGTAGCAATATTGTACTAGCAAGCTTGATGAATAAATAAAATGCAGTAGGTTGGGTCATTTATCATGTTCATATTATAAATAAAAAAAATAACAATAAACCTCGATTGCTTTTGATTCTCTAGTCCTAATCTAATAATTAATGGATAAACTAAATAATAATATTGACCTTGATTTACGTCTATGTTC
>CAOJBJ012547530.1:0-12592 GCA_948291685.1 Euphorbia celastroides
GTAATACAAATTGAAGCACAGTAACATGCATATAAACCATACAAATGCAAACAGCTAAGAAATCCAATAGATGAGATGTAGCCATGAAAGAGACATTTACTTTCCAAGACCACAATATTGTGTAACAAGTCCCAGACCAACCCCGTCTATCCCTGCAAATTTTAGAATCTTTTTTAACATTTCGGTGGAGAATGAATACATGGTTAGAGAGAGAAAAAAGAGATAAATAGTACATTTTGCACCTAGCCAGCTGAAGACAAAATTTACACGAGCAAACTTTCAAGAAAATCCCAAAACATCAGCTAAATAAATAAAATCCATTCTTTATGCTTACCCTCATAGAAGTGGGTGATCAAATCAATAGACAAACTACTTTAGCTCCCTCTATTGATGTATTCGTTGTATGATTTGGAACTAGGACTTAAATTGAGTTATAGAATACAGTTAAAGTGTTTATATAACAAAATCAAAATGAGATCAGCTATTATTCCTGTATTTGCTACTAAGTCGAATATCAAATTTTAAAAAATTCAAGATGAAATTAGCCTAGTATGAAATTTCAGCCAATTTGTGCAAATATAGGCAAAAACAAATCAGAATTGTCTTATGAAAGTAGCGCACATAAATAGGCAAAATAGCCTAGTTTGACAGATTCATACACAAATTTAGTACACATGTAATACAATTCTTGCACAATTCGGGTGCAGTTCACCTCACCAAGTTAGTTACGATACAATTCTTCATGGTTACCCTCATAGAAGTGGGTGATCATTGATCAAATCAAAAAACAATTCTTTAAATGGTGTTTAACTTGATTAATCTGAATTGCTCAGCAGAATATTTATTATTAAAATTACCGAAAATATTAATAAGTCTGTGACGTATTTTTGGTACTCCATACAATTAGAAATCTAGCACCGTTATGATTAATTTATTGGAGGCATGAAAACTTTTTGCTTCCCTTTTTTTTGTAGTTAATAGTTATACTATTTATAAGGTGAACCAAGAAGTCATATATATATTTTTCAGAACACCCCAGAAATACATAACGATAAAATTGTAAAACTCTTTCCATCAACAAAAAATTATTGCCAAAACAGAAAGAAAAGATAAAAAGAAGAAACCAAAACAAGATAATCTAGGTGGAGCCCACAGCTCAATGTGTATTTAGGACTACCATAAACGTCGAAAAGAACAAGCGATAAAAACTGTGGCCATTATTTGACTTTATAGTCGCGCATAAATGTCACATACTTTTCTGCTCATTTCCAATCACTTTTGACACTCATTTGAACCAGATACTATTCTTAAAAAATCGAATCTAGTGAACGTAGAAAAAGACAACAAAATCAATTCATAATCAGTGTTCACATACAACGAAATGATTCAAAAAACGTCAATCCAGTGAATACATCAAAAGGTCACAATCTGGCAATTGAAGATGTGAAATGGACATAAACCACTTGCCTGGTAAATACAGGAGGAGCGGGGAGTTCTCCAGGCGAGATTCGCACTCCAACGGAGAGAACCACCGCGGCGGTCCGCCGTCCGGTTTGATTAAATCCTTCGACTCCTCGTAGTATTCCTTCAAGCTCTTTCTGTAATTCATTTCAGCTTCCGTGTACGGACTTCGGCTCTCACTCCCGATCTCTGACTTCGCATCTTCTTCTCCAACTTCCAATCGCTCCTCCTTCAACCTTCTATCAAGAGAAAAGCTCGCGTTCGCCGTCAAAGCCTCGTCGGTGGAAACAGCGAACAGCCGAGATGGATTTTGAATCGGATTGAGCTTCGTTTTACCGGATGGAAGAGGCGCTCCGCAAGAGCGGACAACCGTGCTGAGAATTCCGGTGGCGAAAAGCGAAGGTCCGGCGACCGCCATGCCGAGCTGAGGAAGCTACTTTGACCTCCTCCGATTTGACGGATTTGAAGGATGTCTGTGGAATCAGTGGATGTGGACAAAGATTTTGAGTAATTAAATTAAAAGATTTACTAAATAATAGAGTATGGCATATATCAGCTAATAAATGACAAAATATCTTTTAATGGATACGATTTTAATTGATATCTCAGCTAAATCACTATACCAGGAATAAAAATATTGGAGTAGCAAAATAATTTAATTACGGAAAATAAAAAATCACATAATTTTTCAAATAAAAAATAGAGTGCAAATATATATAAATCGACTTTATTTTTCTTAGGCTTTTAAACTCGTACGATGCAAGATTACCTTGCAATGTGAACATTGTATAAAAACATGCATTTTTAAACATTTGTATAAAAATAAATTTTTTGTTCATAAAATTATAAAACTAAGTGGACTTACGAGAGTATCTGTAACGATTAATTATAACATTTTGGATATCAAAAAAATAGCTACCAACGTTTAGTAGCAACTACATATAACTATTTCTGATGTGAAAAACATTTATTAATAGTTGAAACAATTTTTTTTCTTCAAAAGAAATTACCCCTTTATAGGTAGATGATTATATTTGCAATACAAGAGCTCACAAGCTATGTTTATTGCTTTTACATATTAAATTTTTTTAATACGATTAAAGAAATTTTAGGCATAAATTTTAAATTTTTACAATTATATTTGTATATCTATTATTAATGTAGTTCAAATGTGATGCACGAATATGTAATTTGCAAGTAAATAAATTTTGTATGTGTGTCTTTTTCGAAACTTTTAATTATTAATTGTGTAATTGTCAACAATATTTAAATATCTACAATTAATATTATCTGCAATGTTTTAAATGAGTTAGGTAGGCAAGTGATGGATGGCTTCCGATGTTTAATTGAAGTAGGAGAATTTACAATTTTTTTTTATATTATTTAATGTTTATTGATACATAAAACAACATATTACAAACAAACCTAAACCATAATTTAGTTAAACAATTTTCAAATAACAAATTTTAGTGTTTTACTTTAAGTCTCTGTCTATTCTTCAACTAAGCAAATTTTTAAAACATTCTCTAACTAAGACTAAAGGTGTACATTCCATCGAAAACGAACCAAACCAATTCAAGTCTAATTAACCAATCACCAAATAAAAAAAAATCATTTCGGATGTCACTTAAAACAAAAACCCTTATTTGACCCACTTTTTTATAGTTCAAGCCGCTACAGGATGACTTCAAAAGTTGGGAGAGGTGAGTGTTATTTTGAATATAGCTGGTACCCTTAATATATATATATATATAATCTGTCTCTAGTACATTATAAAATAATCTCGATTCGTCTCACGGATTAACTTGACAGTACATCTCGGATATCCAGAAACAAGTTACTAGTCTAATTTGTCTCTTAAATAACTTACTTCTTCCTAGATAGAATTGTACTTTTCCTTTTAGTTTGGGTATTGTGTGTTATGATTTTATATGGTGTGTTTGCTAATAAATTGTACAGATGAATATGGGAATTATAAATACAAATCCAAGTTGGTACGTGAGAGAGCGACAATTGGCAACATATGCAACATCATGTTTTGAGCATCAAATCAAATTTGGCTTCCAGAAGTAGAATGGTATAAGAAATGGGTAAGCTAGGTATACATATGTCGTGTACGCACCTACGAAACGGACATTTTAATGTTGATTGATTTATATTTTTGAAAAAATCATTTAATTGAAGATAATTTCTTATAAATTTAGTGGTGTAGATTATTTTTATTAGCATCATGATTGGAAACACCTAAACTTTCTTAAATTTGTCTACTTTCTACAATATGGTGAATCAAGACTTCACACTTCACAGGTATATTGCAGGTTAAAGAATATGAAAATTCAGTCAAAATATACTAATTATTTACAATATGCTCCATATCACAATGCCAAAGTTGAGATGTGAATTCACCAATATCTTACAACAGAATTTTATAGCACAAAATGTATTCTATTTTCTGAATTATGAAACAAGTTACCCAAAATTACAAAAAGTTTGTATATCTATTCACCCAATTTTGAAAGTGCATTCAGAAAAAAAGCAAACAATTGAACAATTATTTTTTTATGAATCCTATGTTATGTTAAATCAAATTAAGATTATTACAACTTTATCAAATGTGGGCAAACATGAAGTCAAGCCTTTAAATGTCGGAAAATCTATTGCATTGTAATAATGCAACAATCTACCAGATTGAAATAGACAATTCTTGAAATTGAAAAAATCTACCAGATCATTTTTAAAAAGAGAATGAGGTTTTATATTGTAGAAAAAAAAGATATGTGGTTTCAGATTTTTTTTTGAAATGGAAATAACTTATAATTCTTATTTTGTACATTTGTCTATAAAAAGGTAATATTATTTATCTTAAAATAAAATTAAGTAGGTTAATTAAAGATAATATAATCATACATTTTAGATATAAATTTTAAATTTTTAAGATATGCAATTATTTTTTATAATTAAAATATTTAAAAATTCATAAGAAACGAAAAGTTTCTAACAATTATTTAAATTTGAACGAGTAATTCTTAACTAATATAATTTAACAATATAAATGTTAAAATGATTGAAATATGTATTGTAACACCATTAGTTTTAACAAAGATACTTTTTGCGAAAATTGTGAAAGCATGAGCTCCCTTTGATATGGTTAAAAAACTCCAAACCTCCATTGTCTAAAAACATTATGTATGTTTTTCACGTCACCCTAAAATGAACAATGAAAAGGAATATAAAGTTTGAAACTTTGTCTAACAAAAAACGAGTTCCAACAATGAATGTGATTGGTAGTTTATGTAAGTTGCTTGTCAAGATAAGTTGGTTTATTTGAATTGTACTAAAGCAATAGATTTTTGACATTCTTGTTGAAAAATCCACCAATCCCAAGTAAAGAGTTTTGTGAAGTCTGCATCCGTTGTTTGGAAATATGATATCTAAATATTCAACCCATTTTAATTTATTTGGATAAAAACGATATATTTTGGATGTAACGTGAATTAAAACATATTAATAGACACCGTAAATTTTTGTAGAGAATAAAAAGTAATGCATCATGATTCCATTAGCCTCCTCCATTATTAAATTCATTTTTTCTGAAAATAACTTCCATTTCAGAATGAAGAAAACAAAAAGAAATGCATTCAACCCATACATATAGAGACGAATTTTCAATGCCAATTAAACCATTCCATCAATGTATATTGTTATTATTACAAAAAAAAAAAAAATCAATGTATATTGTTATCAATCTACCGTTCATTTTGTCGGAATTTGTAAAAGAATATTAAACTGAATTTCTGCAGGGACGTCCATTTTGTATTATAATGTCACCTGTTGTCTCGACTACCATAATAAATGCACATAATTCTAGAATATGTATAATTTCACCTATACCTTATAATTACCAACAACTGGTAGCTTTCTATATGTCTTTCGCCCATAATTCTACTCCATATAAATCCACATACAAATAAATTCAGGCAGGTTCCTATGTTCTTCAGAGTTTATGAGCGAGATTATAAACAGAGCTGTATTGATGAGTAAGCTTTTTTTACAAATAACATATATCAAAATCGAACTTCTATAACAACATCTAATAAAAGATCAAACACAAAACATCAAATTTAATGTTCTAATGTAGAAAATAACATTGAAAAAGCTTAACTAACTAAATTCTAATAATTAAAAACAGGTTAAATGTCACATAAAAAGCGATCCTTTTTTCTATGGGGGTCAAGTCATTTGTCCTATCGCCCCTGTCCAGGAACGGCGCTGCCAACCTGATTCATAATTGTGGTAATAAATGTTGTACTAAGGTTAAGTTTAGTGGCAATAGATGGGGGCAAAGTGATGTTAACTGGCTTATTTAATATCATTGTTTAATATAATTGGTGGAATTCACATTTATGACTCCTTTTCCCAGCAACTCCCAACACAACCAAATAAATCACTTTCTTCTCCTCAATTCACAAGCCCCATTCCTCTTCTATTATCTTCTCTTGTCTTTATTTCACTCTCACCCAAACTCCAATGGCAGCCACACAACCCAAACAAGAAATGAGCTCTTCCAATGGCGAGTTCAAGGACTACTCAAACCCGTCTCAAAAGAGGCATTTCAGGGCCCAAATTTTGCTCAGAGTTGCAGCCATTGCTTCTGCAATTGCTTCAATCTGTATCATGGTTACTAGCCAAGAAACTGTCTTGATTTTTGGCTTCTATACCACGGCTCGTTACAGATACTCTTGTGCTTACAGGTATGTACAAAAATTGCATCTTTAAGTGGTTATTTATTTGCTGAATTGCAGTTTTTGTGTAATTTGGAGTTGATTTAATGGTGCAGGTTCTTGGTTGGGGCAGATGCAGTGGCTAGTGGGTTCTGTGCAGTGTCATTGTTCTTTGTTTGGCGTTTGAGCCGCTCAAAAATTCATCATTTTAGGAGTTATTTTTACATATACTTGCATGACTTGGTAAGCTAATTATTGAGTACTTGAGGCTAATTATTCTTTTTTTTATGTGTTTTGTTTAATAAATAGAACTGGCCTTGGATACAATCTGAGAATTAATGTTCACCTAACTAATTATGTAAAACCCTTTATTACCAACTAACTTTCTCATGTAAAAAACAAACTGTACTCTTGAGTTTTTTCTAGTAATATTAGTCGAAAAGAACTTCTCTTTGAGTCAGCTGGATGGACCCTTTTAAAGGGTAAGACCTTTGCTGACTACTGTACTTTCCATCCAGAGGCGTAACCTGAAATTTTCGTTAAAAAAGTTTATTACTATCGGTTTGGTTTAGCTATTATTGTTTGATATTAATGTTAGTTGTTTAAAGTAATACCATGCTTTGCGAAGCACTAGGTACTCATTGGGAGAAAGAGGTCCTCCAAAACCTACGCAGGAATTAGTCAGGGCATTAGAGACCTAAGCCTCTACCTGTGTGGATTTTATGGAAAAAAATAAGAAACACTAAAAAGTATGAAATTTTAGTTAGTTTTTTCATAATAATAAAAAAATTTACTTCTATTTTGTGATCTTGTGGAAAGAGATGTCCAAGTACTGTCTAAAAGGAAAAAATCAAATTAGGCAATAATAAATCGGTCTAGCATCTTATAACGTTCTATAGGAACAAAAAGTCGGGCAATAAGCTGCAAACTAGGGCCTTGGCGGAGACTTCTAAAATACCAAAAAGAAAAAGAAAACAGAAAGCATTGGAAGAAGTTTTGAGACGCTCACTTAGGGGCAGTTTGGGATTGCTTTCCGAGACAGTTGTTTTGAAAAGCTCTGTTGTAAAGATTTTTGTATAACGATTAGATTTTGGTTTTGAAAACAACATTAAACAATTCATCTGAAATAATTGGTAAGTAATTTTATATCAAATAGTATGAAAGATTAAAATGTATAGTTCAAAACCATTATCTATTATTTAAAATAAAGTTTGTATAAGGAGCTTTAGGGACAACAAACAACTATCAATTCCTAACTAACCAGCCCTAAAAGTTAGTTAATAAAGATTCTTAGTGAAGGTTAAAACACAAGTAAACACACATCAACTCTATAGTCTATACTACTATTTTTCCACTGAATGAGCTAATTGGTGAAGTTGTCGGTTAATGTATATGGTTGGCAGGTGATGATGGTGTTAGCGGCAACAGGATGCGCAGCAGCAACAGCAGTAGGGTATGTGGGTCGCTACGGTGAGGAAAAGATCAACTGGAATGCTGTGTGTGATTATGTTGGCCGATTCTGCAACCAAATATTGGCTGCTACTCTGCTCTCTTACCTCTCTTTCTTCTGCTTTTTTGCCCTCACCATTCTTTCTGTCCTTCAACTCCTCTCCCTCCCCAAATGAAATATCTATACCTGTCCTTTTCTATTCATATTTATATATGTATTTGTACCTCTCCAATATTTTATATCAAATTACTTCACAAGCTTCATCTCGTCATGTGAAATGCTTATACTATATATATTGTTATATTGTTATTTGATTTTATATCTATACCATATTATCACATTTGTGTTACTTCCTATACTGAGTGTAAGTTTCGACAAATCAACTGTTTGTATAAATTGTGTCGATGTGGGTCAATCCGTTTTAGTTTCAATATGCAGCTCAAAACTTAATAAGTGATTTATTATATATAAGAGAAGTGTATGCATTGACATGGAAAAAAAGATTTAATACAAGAATATATAATCTATTGCGAATTTATGATTGAATGGGAAAATCATCTTGAGTATCATTGAGGTGTTCTTTTAAGGACTGGCTCTGTAGCTCCCATCTTTCTCTGTTCCATGCCCCATCTCTCTCGGGCAAAGTGAATTCATCCGGTCTTAGAGATAACTGGAAATCTGGAAGCTCTGGCAATGCTTGCAATGGTCTGTACCATTCATTGGATTAGCAAACGACCAATTCGGTTTCAAATTCAACTTTACTCTAGTAAAATACTCACTTGTCTTCCTCTAACAAGTAGCCATACATCTGGGATTTTGTGGATGCCATTTCAGGGATTTTCTGATGCAAGTGCTTCATTGCACCCCAAAGTGGAGGGCATCTAAATGGACACGAAAATTTCAAAGTAAATTAATGATGTAATTGCATTTTGTTAAAAAGAAAAAGAACTTTTGTAATAAAATTAGGAACCTGGAGACAGGAGGAGCAAGACAGAAGCTCAAGCAAGCCTTTTTGCTCTCATTCAGGAGTTCTTCTGCTGCTAGGAAACAGCATACTGCCCTAACATGGCAAACTGGTTCACTGCCCTTGTCGGTTATCAGACCGTGGTAATAGTAAGCCGCTGCCTGATCATATTAAATGGACTTTTTAGAATTTGTTGAAAAATAAGTGTATTTAGAAAAATTGTTCGTTGCAATCGACCTTTGATTCAAGGAACTTCCACTTGATGAACCAGAGAAGTTTCCTTCCATTTTCGTGATTCAGATCGCATCCTGACAGGCACTGATAAGCCTGAAAAATCATTAAATATACAATCTTAATTAAACAAAACATAAGAAAATAAATAGTCTAATTTGTACAAAATAACAGCAGTTAATATTTAATTAATTTAGTTTTTGACCTGAGTGAAGTAGATGAGCTGCTCACATGCCAATCTTCTCTTTACTGACAATGAAGCCTTCTGACTTTCAACAGCTAATCCCAGCTGAATTTCAGTTCCCTGAACTCAATTTTATGCAATCTCACATTGATTATGCTTTGTCTGAATCAACCAATTAAGGAGAGTGATTAGAAAGAATTAATCACCTGGCCTAATGCTTGAATGGATATAGCTTCAAGTATACCACTTTGCAAATCACTCGAAATCCCTTTTCTGATCACACATCAGTAAGATCGCATATCAGAAAAAATAATATGATAATAGAATGAAACTATACAACATTCATCTGTGCTTTTACACACTTGATTTCCGGTGGAATGTGAATAAGTACTTGTCGAACACAGAAATCCAAGTATCCAGCTGCCTTAAGCAGTAAATCAACAGCATCTCTCTTACAATCTAGTGGATAATCAAAATCATCAAAGCTTATCTTCAATTCAAGACAAATCAGATATGTAACCTAATAAAAGGCATCTAGGATGTAAGAACACGAACCTGAAGACAAAAGTCTGACGCCCGAACCCGAATGATCCTTAGGAATCATCAATGAATTAGCCTCAGACAAAGTTAGGACTGCCATCATATGAACAACTGATAGTAATTCGAACCACGAATTGGCCACCGGGTTTTCCTGATCAATCACAGACAAAATCCTGTCACCAAACAGCCATAATTATAAAAAAATTCTCACAAATAGCAAAATCCATACATGCTCTCCTTCGTCCAAATCTTTCCACTTGAATTCCACCAAGTTTTCAACACCATTTTCTGCAGCACACAATTCAGACACATAATCGAGAACCAATAACAAAACAACAAAATCAAAATCAGTTATTACCTTTTTGAGTAAGTCCGATTACAAGAGGCAAATACTCCTCCAATGATCGCTTCAATTCCGCCACAGCAGATCCACCTGCATTGAATCCCTCCGATTCTAAGCTCAAAACAAAAGAAAATGAAAACGAAAACAAAGATTAAGCAAACCTGTATCCTCTGCAATTAGAGTAATCTGATTGCGAAATCTATCCAAAAGATCCTTAGGAATGAAAGACTTAACCGATCGTTGAAGATCAGAATGAGCAGGAATTCTCAAGGAAGGAAAGTAAACTGCAATATCCGGCACAGATTGCTTCCTCCGTCGTCTTTCATTGGCGTACAAAGAAGCAGTGCAGCCCATGGTTAGAGCTTCTCGCTTAACTTAGCATTCGAACAACGCAACTTTTGATTAGCAGGAAGAGAGTGAAATTTAAAATTAATGAGGAAAGGGAGCTCAGTGATCGAGACAGAGCTCACATGGAGGTGAATGCGTAGTTAAAGGAGGAGAAGTTGGAAACATAATATTAGTTTAATGATGGCGGGTTAGTTAAAAGATTAATGTATTGCAACTGCTAACCGTGTCCTTCATTTAATGTAAACCAATGGAAGGAGGGAAACTTATTGGTTCAATCAGCCTTTTAAATTGGGAGTTTTTCAAACTTAATTACATATCCACTTCTTATCTCTTTTAATTATAAATTCTAATCAAATTATAATTGTTCAAACCCAGTTTTTTTTTTTTCTGCGTGAATCTTCTTCTTCTACAGATCTTTCTCTTCCTCTTCCTTTTCCTTTCCAGGTAACGATCTCTTCTTCTTCTTCTTCTTCTTTTTCGGTTCGATTTTTTGTGCGGGATTGAAAAATCGATTTATGATTTTGATTTTGTTTAATTTTTTATTTGCGATTTCATTTGACTTTTCTGTTTTTGATTTCAATTGTTGATTTGGTTTTGTGCGGGATTGAGAAATCGATTTACGATTTTGATTTTTGTTTAGCTTTTGATTTGCGATTTCGTTTGATTTTTTTGTTTTTGATTACAATTGTTGATTTGGCTATAAAATTGTTGTTATGTTTGCAGTTATTCAAGCTTCAAAGAGTTGCATACAATGTGTTTGATGAATTGTCTAAATGAGGGAGAGATTTGTTTGGATATAAAATTGATTGACTTTTGCTTTCAATTTACATTCAACTTTGATTAGATTTTGTGACCTATTTATCTGTTAATATTGAATTTCTATTTTAAATGATAAGATTCAAAGATATAAATTGATGTTGTATTTAATTCTGCAGTTCATATTTTTTATTATTTGGTAGTTATATGGTATGAAGTTATTCGTTTTTTTATGAATTCACAGTTTCGTTCATTGGCTACTAGGTAGCTACCAGTAATGAGCAACCGAAAAAAAAATCGGTTTTTATGAATTTATAGTTTCGTTCTTTGGCTACCAGATAGCTACTAGTTTACTACCAGTTAATCGAAAAAAAATCGAAAAAGTATAAATGGATAGCGTTTCGAAGATAAAAATGAGACGAACAAAAAACTCTAAAGCAGCAAATAAAATAAATTAACAGTTTTTGAGATAATTGCAAAATAAGGTAAGAAAATTAAAAAAATCGCTGATACAGTGATGATATCATCCATTACAAGGGAATGCCAAGGAAAGCACGGGAAATATCAAGGAACGTATTTTTTGGAGTGAAAGGTTGAATTTTGATCAGGAAAAGTTATAATCCAAAAGTTGGATAAAATTAAAAGTAAAAATCAGTATAATTTTTTGTGCTTTTCCTTTTTAAATTAGTATAGTATTTGTGACATCTAAGACTCCAATTAGGTGGCGTCAGGCAATTTCTTTTAGGGAGGATCAAATTTTTTTAACTCTCTTAACTTAAAATTTATATTTTTTAAGGCTTTACACACTTTTATTTTTTATATTAAGTTGATATCTTTTTATAAAAATTGTAAGCCGGAGGATTGTAAAAGACCAGATCCTTCCTTTAAATTCCATGCGTTATGGTATAGAGCACAAAACAATGTTACTATTTATAGTAAAAAAATTACTTGTTGCGATCGGAATAAAAGATAAAGTTATCTCTCATTATAAACAATCCTAAATTTATCAAAATTTACTTCGAATCTCAACTCAAACAACACTCACATCCATTATAAATCAAATAAAAATTAAAAATTATGCAAAATGCATGTGTCCATGCATAGGCATTTTGCAAAAACGCCTATGCACTTGTCTAGTCCTTTTTTCAGAAACGCCTATGCCATTGCACATGCATTTAGGGGAAACACCGTGCAACCCAAATTACCACGCCGAAGTATTTTTTAAATAAAAAATTCAAAGATAATTTTGTTTTTTACATTGACTATAATAAGTAATTTCTGATTACAAACAACAATTCAGTTTCTATGTCAATTTGAGTTTTTCTTAGGTCACTTTAGGATTGTTTTGTCTAGAAAAAGTCTCCAAAAACTCCATTTAAAGATTTTTTTATATACAATCGATTGTAGTTTTGGAAAACAGTTTTAACAATTTTCAATTTATTAGTATGAAAGGCCGAACTCATATATGTTAAGTTAAAATATGTTGTTATACGAAATGTTTATCAGACTAACATTTAGAGACATTAACAATAATTCTAAACAAGCTCTTAATCCTTTAGTAAGTTCTTTCTTATTAGTCAATAGTTCAAGTTGA
>CAOJBJ012547586.1:0-10469 GCA_948291685.1 Euphorbia celastroides
TAATTACTTTCACATTATCAAAAGTTGCACTTGGTGGTCCAACTACAATCAACTTCTTAATTTTTTAATGTTGTCTTTTTGTTGAGTTGATCAATTTAAAATGTAATAATAAGGTCACTTTACTAAACATGGAAAAGGTAGTCATTATGTTGTCATGTGTAGCATTTTCACATTGATTCCATATAACCGCTTCACAAATGCTTTCATACGTAAATAGGTCCTTCAGTATCCCGAAAACCTGCTACCCCTAACTTTTTTAATTGCCCATTTAGTTCCTTTAACTTTTAAATGCAACTCCCTCAATGTTTTTCTATTAGCACATCCATATTTCAATTAACTCTTTCTTTCTGTTCTTTATATCCAATTTTACTTGACCATTAGCACGTCACATGATTGTGGGAATCCAATAACATTAAACATTGAAATTTTTCACAAAACCAAAAAAACTGCTGGAATTCATCATAAATTCTCTGTAAAAATCATAAATTTTCTTGGAAAGTTAATAAACTTTCCTTAAACACTCATGAATTTTCCGGACTTGTTCAACATATGTAGTCTATTATATTAAATCAATGGCAATTGCATCTCTAATTAAAAGTGAAAAAAAAAATGTGAATTTCAGCCTCTCTACATGTTGCAAAATTTGCTGCTCTAGCTAATAATTCTACATATCCGTATGTTGAAAAATATAAACAAACTAAAAATAATATAAAAGAGTTTTGAAAAATGAAACATAACAAAACACAAGCATAATAAAATTGCTTTCATAGTAAGATTGTACATTCTTAGACAAGACTTATTATAAATATAAAGAACCTTGTAATCCATTTTTTCATAGCCATCAACTTACGATTTTGTAGTCATCTATACTCAAATACTTGCTTACTCCTTAACTTCAACTAGTATTATAGATCTTAAACATTCTTATTTAATAAAGATAGATTTGGGAACCAACTAGACTTAGTCTAGTGGCCACCACACTTTGTTAGAAAACTAACAAGTGCGGAGTTGTGGGTTCAAGCCCTACAATCAACATTTTAGAAAAAATGTCTCCTTAATACCCAAAAAAGGAAGAAGATATATTTGGGATGTCAACAATGAAAAATAAGCATCTTATCTAATGAAAGATGATCTCCATCCTAAATGTAAATTAAGATTGAGTTTAATGTAGCAACAGCTCGTAATGAGAAAAAGTAGCAGATTTAGATTATTCTTAATTACCAAATATACAAAAAAAAAAGACAAGGAAACGAAGAGAGAGTCAGATGGAAAAAGAGAGTTTGTAGACTCTTTCTCCTCCTTTAATAAATAAGTACACAAATGGAAGACAAATTTTTGAAGAGTAGAATGACTATCTGCGGTTATACATTATACATTAATACCTAGCAACTTGGTGTTTAAGATTTGTGGCGTTACACTTAGAGGAAAACAAGTAAAGAACTTCTTACTAAATCTATAGTACAATAATTAAAACTGATCAAGGGCCAAATCTGATTGGATTGGATAGGTTCAAGAGAAATTCAGTTAAGGAGAACAAAATTTTTTAGGAGTATTAAGATATAAATATATATAAAAAACATTTAACATGTAGTATTCATATATATTTTAAGAAGTTCTTTTGAAAACACCCTCATGAGAAGTGTTGCAGTAGCATTTGAGAACGCACCAGCCACTGAACCCTCTAACCCCTTTTGCTCGATACACTTGAAGTTAACGTTTGTTACTCGATTTTCTTTTCAATTTTGGCAAGACTTTAGTTTGAAAAACAGAAATTGGTTTCCCATTAAAAAGAATTCTAAATTTTGTTATTAAGTTCCAGTTTTGGTTGTAACAAAAACAACTTAATGAATACATGCTTTTGGAATTTAACAAGATTTCACTCTAACAATAACTAAAATGTTTTCATCACATTTCAGTTTTTTTATTTTTCACGGTTCATAACTTGTTTGTTCCTACAACTTCACCGCAACTCAAGAGTAGAGGCATTAGGTAGTAAGAAAAGGCGGAAGCACATCAGACTTGAACCCGAAAACCCGAGCCTTAGTATCAGGAAAATATTCGGATAGAGGAAGCTGAACAATGTCTCCATTGGAAGCAACAACAATCGGATACATTAGCAAATGGCTAGGCAACTCATCCAAATCCAAGTCCCCATATGCATAGGGGTCCCAATTTGTGGCTGCAATTTCATTCACGGCCCGAATACATTCCAAGGTCTCGGGTTTCAAAAACAACTCATTGCACCTGCCTAAGTGTTCATACCATAGAGACATTCTAAACCCGTGAATTTGACCTCTAGCTCGATCCCCATTCGATAGGTAATTTGGTTGGTAAGCTCCCATTGCTATTTCCGAGTCCCTCGCACTGTCCATGGATGTTTGATTAATATTCGCCGATCATACGATTATGTATTCATCATCAACTGCACATTTTAGAATGTCGTTAGTACTCAGCTTCTTCGGTAATCCTTAATTACATAAAAAAATTTATTAGTAAACTTAGGTACATTTTATTAAAACTTACTGATCATCATTTTGGAATGAACAATATCATGAACCTTCGTGCTTCTTGAGCTCTATGATAATTTGAATCATGTTCGGGTCTCTCGGGTGGTTGATATTCCCTAGAGTTCTTGGCCTCGCGTTTTCCAAGGCAGAAAAAGGATAAATAATCCTTTGGATTCGAGTCGAGGCCCTCGGAATGGAGAACTTCAGCAATGTCACTATACATCATTTCCATTGTCTTATTTTGCCACTTTAGTATTGCTTGAACAGTTCCACTTTCCGGTATTCCCTCGGGCCACATCGGTATAACAATATACACACTAAACCGTTCTCGGGCTTTGATCTTACTTGCAATCTTTAAGGTCAATTCTTTCGGTAACAGATTCAAAGCACCGACCTTTTGGATTTCTATGTCACGAGAAGATTTCCAACTAAACGAGCTTCCGATGAAGTACTGGTTTTCAATATAAACAAAATTCTTCGCTCTTCGAATGGCATTTATATAAGCATTTTGAATACTCCTATCAGCTATATTATCCTTCCAACTTACAAGACCAACCCGGGCCATGGCTTTCGGGTCATCCTCAGGGAACCCATAAACCGAACCACCGTCAATAGATCGAAAAATCTGAACATTCCAATTTTCTCCCTGATCCTCCGGATATATGACATAATCCTGAGGGACAAAATCGGAATTAATTCGCCTCATAGGAAAAAGCAACTCCTTTTTTCCGCCTTGCTTTCGCCATCTCTGCTCGAAATTTTCCAAAACATCCCAAGCAACCTGTCCTAACCGACAATGAATATCATGCCACGGTTGCCTCGGTCCGCCCATTAAAACCGATGCCCTCTCTATCGTACCTTCCATTGCAAAGATCAATTCAGCCAATAAAGCTCACCATCCTCCTCTTTTGCGACGGTTTGTCCCCTAAAATTGCGCTATCCACCACAACCGACTTTTGATGGTGAGTGAACATTGTAGAAATTGCAATGTCTCGTACAACGTACTTCCAATCCTCGGGATTTCTGGGGCACAACACGCAGTGCACTTTTGTGTTGTGAAAATATCTTCGAGTATCCTCGTCATGTGTTGCCATTACACCGTCTTTTTTTAGTAACTTCAATGAAGTTTTGTCGTCCCAAACAAGCATCAAAACCTTAACTCCATCTGCTTTCTTCTTCAACAACTCTCCAAGGCTGATTTCGCCTCCCGGGTTTCCCCTCACAAGGCTGATCTGAGAATACACAGACCACCCTGTGATGTATATGAACTTCTCAGCGTTGCAAATAGCTTCAAATATATCCTCCCAGCAACAGTTTTGCTGATAATAATTGTCGCCAAAAAGGCGGATTTTCGGGTCAAAATTATCAGAAACGTGAGCATCCTGATAAAGGGTAACTCTACATCCGTTTCTTTGGGGAAAGAAAGTGTAGGGTACCCCTGGAAATTCAGGGCTAGCAATTCCTTTGCACCAAGTGGGTGATTGAGTTGCATCAAAATATTCAACCTTGACATGAATTTTTGCACCTCGGTTTAAAGGCTCGTGTTTCTTGTCAAAGATTGGAAGCCATTGGTCGAGTTTTTTACTCTGTAGAAGAAGTGAATCAGGCAAGAATGCACGGCCTATGAGTTGAGCTCCAATGGGGTCTTTGAGTTTGATAGAGAAGATAAGATTAGAGGCCATATGAGCACAGTAAATATAGGAAGATTGATGCCATTTTGGGCCAGAACGTGGCTGTGGAAGTTGTCTGGTTCGACCGATTCTTGCTTTGTCCAAATTGATTGTAGTGTATAATTTTGCGAAACCTTTTCCGCATACCAAACCTTCTTCGATTTTATCTACCACCTGCAAAATATGTCATCAGAATATATGATTCGTTTTCGCTATAACTAAAATGTTAAATGAGAAGTGAGAAGAAATTGGAATATGGCTTACCTGGCAAAGACAATTGAAAAAAAAAGGACCCGAAAGATTGGTAACTTGGCAAATGGTGACATGGAGAACGCCGTGGACAAGTACAGAACTTGGTTTTGCTTGTTTATCCATATTAAATGTTAACTGTGTGATTAAGAACGATGGCACCCGAATTATATATAATGTTGTTGGAGGAGTAGCAGGTAAGTCAGAGAGAGGCGGCTAACTTGTTTTAGTTTAGAATAGATCAACATGGTTTTAAGTTATTCATTCTGCTGATGTATTCAACATTTTACCACTTGTTCCTATGCCAATCACAGCCTGTTCTAATCTTCTTAATACATCACACTTTGATTATAATTATATTTTACATTTCTTGTGTTTAGGTATAACTAATCCTTGTTTCATTTTATAACTAATATATTTTACTATCAAAAGATTTTTTTAATAGTTTTGTACTTGAATTCAGTTTTGTATATTTTTGTATTTCAGTCATGTTGAAATAAAAATAGTTCAAATGAAGTAGTATTCATTGTCTGAATCAAGAATTAATGAATTTTATTACAAATTGTGCTACTTATTCTGCAACCTTTCAGATAGATAAACTGAGCGGATTATTTGTCATTAAAGTTCTCCTCCTTAGAATATTCTACTTCTTTTCTTTTTTATTTCATTTCAGTATAAGCTGCATAAATATGAAAATGAAGAACAAAGGACCCTGTATTACCTTTTCAATTATTTTTCAATATGGCTTTATTTAATTGATAATGCGTAGCAGCCAAGCTGTGGTTATCTGAGTACGAAAAATTGGAGGGTGGTCAAAGATTTGCATCGCCATATCGAATTTGATAGCATCATTTCATTAATTTTTCTACCAATCATTTTGATTCATTGCAATTAAGAGTAATTTTCTGAAACCTTGCTTCTCATGATAAAACGCATCAGCTGTTGCACACAAACATTACATAAAGTTTACAGGGACGAATCATTGGAACTTAGATCCCGAGCAACCTGGATAATATGTTCTATGTCAATGTCTTTGCGGTAGTGCTGCAAAAGCCTCAAGTTAGCTGCGAAATCCCCACTTAACAGCCGGTTTTTCACACATAACAGCATTGCACAGCATATCCTCAGAAGCATGTCCTGAACACCCGATGGATTACTCAAAAGAGAATCCCAAATTCTTAAAATAACACGGAGCTCGAATTCTTGTGTAAGCAGCAATGTGATCCACCTGAACCCGTAAAATTGAGGCCTAACCTGTTCGATTTATAAGAGATTAAAATAAAATGACTTTCGAAAATAACTGCACGTGTCTTTTATGTGAAGTTTTTGCTTGCCTTGGTTGTGAACTCGAGATGTCGCCACAGTTCTTCATCGTTCTCTTTGAGCAAAGCTGACAACTGGTCGAGGGTCGATAGAATGCCAACTGGGCTGTTATCTAACTGCTGGCAAAAGTGATCCACTGAGTCACTCAGCAGTCGAACGAAACATGAAAAACTATCGGCTTCAGCATTTGCCTGTGTGATTGGACAACCCGAATACATGGATTTATTCTTTTTTCTTGAAATATATAAAAAATATTATACGGACAAAAAGGCTAATAGCTTGAGAAATAGTGAACTGGATTTCCTTACAGAATTCTGTTCGTCCGGATCTGTACTAAATACATAGAATATGGGTGCCAACACTTCATTCATACCCTGAACATACCGGATTGCGGGGTTTAATTTGGCAAATAGAAGAAGAATATTCCTCATTGCATCCTGTAGTTGGTAACATATCGTGATATTTAGAAAACGCCATTGGAAGAGAACACAAAAGACCAATCCTGGGTGAAAAAATTACCCGGGTTTTCTTACTGAATGATGTGTTACCAGAGAAGAATTTCATATCTGGATGAGTTCTTTGCAAGTCGCGATCAATTTGATCTGCAATTTCTGTGTGCTATAAACAAAGTATTTGTCACGGAGAACAACGGCTCTTATTGAGTACAAGAAGAAAAAACTCCACATGCAAACACATGCCATACCTGGAAGTACCGATGCCAAGGACTGGCCTTACCAACACTCAAGGGGTGATCTTCTTGAGAAATTCCGTGCCTTTTAAGAGGTCCAGAATCCTCACTTTGAGAATTTACATCAACAGAGTTCAATAAATCATCATTTAATTTATTGAGCTCTGACTGTCTAGATTCAAAATTTTGGTTAGTAGATGATAACATTTGAGGCAACAACCAAATTAGCTGCTGAGTCTCTCTGCAAATGCAGTTAAGTTATTGAGTAAAGCACGAAAATGGTATCCGATACTTACAGGAGTTGATAGGAGTTCCTCTTTTAGCTTAGCATACTTTTGTCTATTCTCTAATAGCTCTTTTTCCCACAAGTCACGAGAAGGAGGCAAGTAACCCAAGAGAAGCTGCCAACATTTTAAATTGAAAGACAGCCGGGGATTTATATCCATACAGACAAATAAATAAAGATGAAACTGCTCATTGGTTGAGATAAGCAGACTCAAATCAATTATTGCTTTTTATATAAATGTCAACAATGAGGGACATGATATGAACACAAGACGCAAAGTAAGAGTTGAATTGCCAAGTGCCAAAGAGAAATTTGCAAAAATGTATGTTGTGATAAAAAAAAAATGATCCATTCCCACGGTATAAACTTTGGACCTACAATCCAATGCAGAACAATCACAGCAACAGAAATCAGAACCATGCCTAGTCAGGTTCTTACCAGATGCCATAGAAATTTCCGCATAAAATTGAATTCAAGGTAAAATGGTTCTCACACACAAGAATATAAGCAAAAGGAAGCTAGCTAGCAAGAGTGTTTTACCTTCCATGTTGTGGCCCGGAGACCACCTCCTTCAGGAATTCCTGAGGTTGCTATTCTTTTCAGCTTTTCCAAATTGATCTCATTTTGAGAAAGCTGACCACATAACAAGTTTAAAATTAAAAATGAAAGCATAACCTACTTTCAAATAAAAAATAATTATGGCTCACAATGCAGGAACAGAACCCCCAAAATTGTTTAGCTTGACAATATCTAAACCTCTCTAGAACCCTAATTGACCAACTGAATCACCAAAGCAGAACCCTTAAAGGCATATAACGTAGCGTAATTAACCGCGGGATTGAACATACTGTTTGAATTTCACTACGAAATTACCTCATATACGAGATCGGACATCTTCTCGTCGGCGGCAATGCTCTTGATCGCTGAAATCTGGGTTTGCCCTTGTTTATGATCAAGTTTTTTCCGGACCTTGGCCTCCTCTTTTTCCATCGTTGTTACATTTTCTACAAAATTGCCGGCATCATCAAATTGATCGTCGGATTGTTCATCCAAGTCAGCACCACTGGGGAGCAAAACATCAAGCTCCTCACCGGACTCAAAAACTCCATTTTCATCGTCCTTATCATCCAGGCCGGAAACCAAGCTGCCGAGGCGGTCGGGGAAGACGCGCCTAGCTTTATCGGGGAGCTTAAGCTTCCCTTTCAGCATTGCGAATGGCGGAGGGAGTTGGGTTTAGGGATTGTTTGGGGAAGCAAGAAGAAAGCGTTTGGACGACTCATAATGAATCGGCGTCAATTGAAGAAGAATGGTAGTTATTTGCTCTTGAATGGTAGTTGAGAGTCTCATTTGTATGTTCACTTTACTTTTTTATGCATTACCAAATTTTACCTTTGGTTTGTCATAAATTATCGATTTTTAATAAAAATCAAAAGACACGTAGGCCAACCAAAACTTCAGCTCACAAACAAGTTATCAAATAGAGTTTGATTCATATTGGTTAGTAGTAGGAATAAATCTTACTATTACTTTAAAATACAATCAATAACAATTGTAAACTTGTTAAAAGAACAGTCATATAGTGATATTTAATGTAATATGTACTACATTAAAACTTAGTACAAGATAATAAAGCTGATTTTCTGATTCAAACACACTTGCCTCTATGTTGCATTTTAACCAACTACTGGATGGTTGTACACATGTTGTATTGACAATGATGAAAATTGTTGAACTGAAGATGCTTGGAAAGATTGCTATGGCTATGATGCTGGACTTGAGAAGGTATTCTAAGTTGGTTAATCCTCACATAATTGTTTCTTCACAAATCACAAAACTCACAGTAGCTTCATCAAATCCTCGATAGATAGGGAGTATATAGAATTCAACCATATATCCCATAGTTACTTGTTTTAAGCATTTCTATTCTACTGTAACGGATAATTCGCCTTTGATATCTCTTTCTACAAATAAAATTTTTAACAAGATAAAAGACGTCCAATGCAAATGAAAACTACAACTATTATAAGTAAAACCTTAGTCACGACAACAGATTTGAAACTGTAGTTCATTTCAGTTTTCGTATGATATATGCAGTGATGTCCTAAACCATAAGTCCAGACCATACCCAAAAGACTACAAAAACAAGCAACTACAGATACCGGTATGCTTTTTCTCCAGATACATCACACATTAAGATCGCACATCTTTAATTCTACGCTAGCAAGTATATGCACTTACAAATAGTAACCAACTAAATATCTCATGTCACGTTTTAACGCAACAGCAGTATAAATAACTACACAGTGACAGGTGTGGAAACAGCAGGGAGCACCCGGTTTTCAGCAGGAATCTCAACGAATTCTGAAAGGATTGCTCGGAACTCATCGCCACTCATGGTTTCTTTCTCGAGCAGGACTTCTACAATCTTATCAATGGCCTCTCGGTTCTCCCTTATCTGGCTCAATGCTATCTCATATGCACTGTCCGATAGCCTCTTGATTGCTGAATCTATGTCCTCTGACAACTTCTCTGACATTGAGTTCCTTGCCATCATTCTCATTATCACATCGCTTTGCCCTGAAGATTCCACTAGAGACCACGGCCCGATTTCTGACATCCCAAATGTGGTTACCATCTGTGACAAACCATTTTATTCCAACAACAACTCAGAGAGAATGACGCGCCAAAAGAATTCAAGAAAACAAAGATAAAAAAACACATCTGGAAAAAATAGATTAGAGAATAAGCTGCTCATGGTATAAGAGATCACAATTTCTTGAACTTCATCACTACGTTACAGTACTTCTCTATTTCGTTTCGGTATCCATCACAACCTAAGTTGCTAACTTACTATTCCAGGGAATGATTCATAACACTGAAACCAGTTTTCTTTAGTTGATTACAGTTGAAAGAAAAAACAAACTATAATATATGTAATGAATCTTTCCCTGGACTAGTAGCTATGGTTATACTTATATGCACATTCTACATGGTGTCGATACTGAAGAACTGAGCTTTCAAATCCATTTCTATCACCTAAATATTTGCCACCTTCATCACCTTAATTTCTGATCAAATCTGTAGTTAATCCTCTAGTTTTCAGCTTATGTCAAGAAAATATATTCCTTCTTTACTAACTTCCTTTTCTAAGGCATCTGCTATTTAGGATATCAAGTGTGACTTATTTTTTTTTAATTCCCGAGTTCAACTTCTTTGAATAAATTATTTTCTGATCATTCCTAACTAGAACCAGAATGTAAAATGCAAGTTTGTCATAATTGGGTAATAGGAAGTTAAAAATACCTGCTTGGCAAGGCCAGTAATCTGCTGCAAGTCACCAGCAGCTCCAGTGGTGACCTCAGGCTCACCAAAAATAACTTCCTCAGCTGCTCTACCACCAAGTCCACCTACTATTCTTGCAAACAGTTGCTGCTTAGAAATCAGGGTTGGATCATCAGCAGGAATAAACCACGTCAGACCACGTGCTTGCCCACGTGGAACTAGTGTGACTTTTTGTACTGGATCATGCCCAGGTGTCAAAGTTCTGAATATAAACGAGATTAAATATGATCATTAGGAAAAACATGTGACAAAATTAGGAAAACAAAAGAAGATATTACCTAAGACATAACCACATAAGAAAAAATCACATGGATGATAATGCGGTGATCCGATAACAAGTAGATTCACACACCCAAAGAATAGAACTTTGAAGACTAGAAGCTAGAACATAACGTTAATAAAAA